>JAFVLL020016230.1:0-44492 GCA_021397915.2 Tor tambroides
TCACTGTTCCAATACTTATGGAGAGCACTGTATATATATATATATATATATATATATATATATATACACACATACATAAAATATACAGTAACATTAATGATATATTTCACGCATATATAATTTGTCATTTCCCAAACCACTGAATTTGTTTGATAATCACTGTTTTTTTACCTTTATGCCAGGCTGACATTGTAAATCATATATATATATATATATATATATATATATATTCTTATTTATTTATTTAGAACAGTAATCCTCAGTTAACCAAAAATCAAAAGCCAAAGGCTACATGAATGCTTCATAGTTGTTCAATCACCAAACCACACTGTGGACTATGGGCATCGGAGCGCTGTGACCCAGTGTTATCAGAAACGGTACATCATGAGCTTCACAGAGCTGGAATTTACGGCAGGGCTGCTATTCACAAAACACTTTTATCCAAAGCCAAAGCACAAAAGAGAGTAAAGCACATAAAAGCACGGAAAAACCCTCATATAATCAGATGAGTCACTGCGGCCTACATTCCGACGGCTTTACGCTCGGAAAACAACCAGAGACGCCTCGACACACGCGGCGTCTGCTGAGCCTGATGGGAGACCCGTGGTGAAGCAGGCAAACGTCTCCAGAGACTCATGAGGTCAGATGATCGCTCTGCATGGCCCTATTACAGCAGGAAAATATGCGAGCCATTTATAAGGCCAGGTGCATCCTGAACAAACACGGCTCCTTCGTGGCATTCCCGCATTCTAGGATCATAACGCTTCCATAGACACGGCTAAACAAACTCAAGAACACCTGGAGGAGGTCAAACACACTCCAGGACCTCTGGATCAACAGCAGCAGTTTGTTTACCTGAATCGCCAGCGCTCGGGACACGACGGCTCGCAAATACTGCATCGGGTCTTCAGGGCCTTCCCATTTATTCTGCCAACTCAACGGACACTGAGAGACACAGAGTAACAAATGATTACATTGCCTTTATCCCAAAAACAAATAGCTGCTGATTTGCAAAAAGGCCTAATATTGCTTCATTTTATGATGCTGAGTAAAAAAAAAAATCAATAAAACTTTCCATCACAGATTTTTTTCCCCACAAAATAAGAATGCATTTTTTTTAAATTTTATATATCAGCTTTAATGCACTTATTAATATAAGAAAAGCAGTGCACATTTCTGTATTTACTTAGAATTATTAAAATTACTTAAACCTAAATAAAATTAATAGAAAATAAAAAGAATTAAGGTAAAAACTAAAAAAAAAAAAAAAAATTACAAAACCACAACAGAATTACTAAAAATTGAACCATTTTTATTATTTTCCATTTCATTTCAATTTCTATTTTTTCCCCACACTAACCAGTAGAATTTTGCAACATCTTTTTTTCATTTAATACAATAAAATACTGTTTCATATGTGTGTCTTTTCCCACAAGATGTCAAGAACCAGTGTTGTTACTGTTAACTAAAATGAAAACTAAAAATACAAAAATTACATTTACATTAATTACAATTAAATAAATAAAATATATATAAAAATTAAATAAAATATAAAAAAAGGACTGAAATGAAAATTGTCTGAAACTGAAATAAAATTAATAAACAAATAAACACAAAAAGGCAAGAACAAACAACAAAATTACTAAAACAAAAACGTAATATATATATATAATGCAATACTGTTTCATGTGTCTTTACCTACAAGATGTCATGAACTAGTGTTGTTATCGCTAAAAATAGATTTACTGAAATGATAATTATTAAAAACCAAAGAGATGTAATAAAAAACCAAGAACATGCAATAAAATTTCTACATCTGAATTCAGGATTAGGCATAAAATAATGTCATACATGTGAAAATGGGCCGAGAATTGAACAAATAGTTCTTTGGAGACCGAAAGCAACATGCTCGAGAAAAATGTATTTATTCCACAATTTTTGGAATCAGCATAACAAAATAAGAAACAAATATTGGATTTCATTTAGCAAATATGATATGGTGTAATCACTATATAACATCATTTAGCCCAGACTATCAAAAGGTATTGTTTCATTAATCAAGCAGGTGCAGGCGTTCACTCTTACCTCCTGGTTCAGGAGCGCAGTGGCCAGTTTGTGTACGTCAGCGGTCAGGAGGGACGTCCCTCTGATGACCTTACTGAGCGAGGCCAGCGATTGGTGAATGCTCTGGACCAATCGCACCGCATTAAACTGCTCCAGCTGGATGAATGAGAGAACGGGAGAGCCGACGCCCTCACTGGGCGGAGCCACCTTCTGATGGATCAATGAGGAACCCTGAGAAAGAGGCAAGAGCCAATCAAAATCTACACTCAGCCTAAAGGATACGCCCACACACTGTTTAATGCTTACTGCACACAAAACAGCTGGTGGATTTCTGATTGTCTGTTTTTATGCAATTTCCAGGAGTGAAACAACACAGGTTTATATCTGTCTGCCGGGAGATAAAATTGTGTTTGCGAGTTCTCATGATGCCTAAAACATTTTGAGTGGCACATTTCAGCTTGGGTTGTTTTATGATTCTGTCACAATAGGCTGTTATTGAAGGATGAGCAAACAAGACCGAACTGACAGAAAACTCACAGAAATGTGTTGTTATTCCTTTCACATGCGAAGGGGCTTTTACATAGACATCTTACAGTATACTGTAGGTACATTAGCAAAAAAACAGCCCTATTAATTGTTATTAATTAATAAGCCCTATTTATTTTGGCAACCCACCAAAATAAAAGCTTGATGATTTTTAAGTTTGGAAATGATGAAAATTTATATTTAAAGAAAAAAGAAAAAATATTAGCATTTTAATTTTAAATTTACTATAATATAATTGTATTTGCAGGGCTCTAGACTGAGACCAAAATGGTCGCATTTGCAACAATTTTTTGAGAAAGTGCAAGTTAAAATTTGACGTTGTCGCATTTGTGCAAATGTGCATGGTCTGTGCTGCTCCAAAGCATCTGCTCCATACAGCAAGCGTTGCAGAGCTGCAGCACATATAGCAGGAGTCAGATTTCACTGATTACGTGAAGAGAGTGACAGAGGTGCTTTCTTGTGGAAAAAAAACATGCGAGTCCTGTCATTGACAGCCAGTTTAATTTTACTTTTCTTTTTGTTTTCGTTTTAAAAAGCTTTTTATCTTTGCTGTTTACTTCATGTTACGCTATGGAGGCTTTGTTCACTTTTATGTGTTTATTTGATTCCTCCGTGTTTGCTAACATTCTGTAATTTATTAGTCGGCATATAATATAGCATGTGGTCTATGCCATGCCTCGTCTTATTCGTTTTTGTTAATAAACGTTATGTAAGCTAGTTTGTCATTATGGCCTACTGTTTTATTATTGTTGTGCTTTTTAATTAAGAATAACAATGAATCCATCTTTTGTTTTAGTCTTAAAAAGTGAAAGGTGTATAGATATAAGCTTTTCTTGTGAAACGTGACACCAAGATCGCCAATTCGAAAAGTGCATGAAACTCAGCTTAAGTTATAACACAGCAAAAGAGGAATTCCTAACTAAATAAAGTGCAATAATATTATTATCACTATTATTAATTTTTTTTTTTTTACAGTTACAGTATATTTAATGGGTCACACTATGTGCAGTGTGAGGATCAAACCAAATCTCCAGGTGCTCTTATGAGAACCAGGCTGAAAAACTTATGTGAACCCCTGTATATATAAAATTATATTAATTATGTTATGACACTAAAATGCTGATGAGTTACCTGGTTGAGACGTTTCCACAGGTTGAGCACAGGTGAGAGTGCATTAGAACAGATCTCTCTGTCAAATTTGGAGCCGGCTGCTATAGACCTGCTCAGAATCCTCAACTGAGAGATCACCTGCACACACACACACACACACACACAGCTGAGGTGAGTGCAGTACATCCCACCGTACACTATCCTCCATCTCTCTGTGATTGGGGCAAACTGCAAGGAAGGTGCAGGCAACTCTTACAAATGATAAATTGGTCTCATTACAAGAGCTAAACGCACACACACAGTCTCACTGTGTGTGTGTGTGTGTGTGAGTGAGTGAGTGTGGCAAAGATCAGTCCAAACCTGACAGTGACAAATAGGAGTGCAGCGTAATGCTCTGAACACACAAAGAGAGAGTGTGTGTGAGTGTGTGTGAAGTCAAGAGCGCGACTGTGAGCTGAATGAGGGTGATTCACGTATTTCATTCTGTAAAAAGCAGGATATTCATGCAGCCAAAAATCTGCATAGCGATACCCTAGCAACAGCTCTGAACACACAGCGGTGAGTTCTGTACAGTCAATCAACACAAGCATAAAAAAAATATCTGTAATTATTTCACAAGCATAAAACCACAATTAGTTAGTAATTCAGCTTGAGCCACCTAACCTAAAGATGCTACAATGTTAGAGTTACACAGAGTTACAAAGTTATCATGTGACAGCAGCAAAGATGGCATAATAAAGTTTCGTATTTGCATACTGAATTGTCATTGGTCATCTTTTTTTTTTTGCATGTAATCACATACAAAATGGCAAAGTTGCTGCATTTCATTTACACATTTCAGTTTTATTTTTAGTCATTTTAGCCGTTCAAGTTGGCAAGGCAACATATATAATTTTATCAGAATTCTTTTTTTTTTTTTTTTAATAAATACTGAATTTTTTTTTAATAGTTTTAGTTAACACGAACAACATTGCAAAAATAGAAGGAAAACGAACCATGAGTTATTATGAATTGTTAACCTAAATTTAGCTAAACTTATCCGCTGCCTCGCAAACACTGCTGTTTGCTTCAATAAATACAAATCTACTAGAAAATATCCTCACAAATAAAGTAGGGCTGTCAAAATTAATGCGTTAATAACGCGTTAACGCAAACTCATTTTAACGGCACTAATTTTATTAACGCGCAATTAACGCAGCGCGCATTTTCTGTTTGACCCATTGCCTAGCCTGTAGTTGGAGAAATGGAGAACAGTGTTGCCAACTTAGCGACTTTGGCGCTAGATTCACAGACTTTTTTCAAAAAAGCGCCTAGCAATAATACATAACACATAATTGGACACATTTAGTTTCTGAGACTGCCGCACGAGCGCGAGGTCTTGCTTTCCCAGCACGCGCACCTCTCTCTCTCTCAGTCTGATCTGTTCAGAGAGCGGAGGAGAGGAGCAGCGCTTTTAGTTAAACCAGATATCATGTCGCTTCTCTAATTTTACATGCAAGTATAGTCGAAATCACATCACAGCTATTGTCTTTATGTGTATTTGATTTCATCAGATGACGGCTCGATTATCAGGATTTTTGTGCAGACGAACATCTTGAAAGGGAGAGCTGGTTATGTAGTCCTAATGGGTCACGTTTCAGTCACTATTTCATATTAATTCAGTTGTCTGACAACGGAAACAGTAAAATATACCAATGAAAACAGTTTTATTGAAAATTTGGCTGCATCAAATTACGGTATGTGGGCACAGAGAGGCAAACAAATGTAATAAAAAACAATAAATGTACAGCATGTTCAGAAGAAGTGAGCTGCCCTGTCCTGCAAATAATGTAAACAGGCTTGTGTGAGTAAATTGCTCAGTGCAAAGAAAGAGAAGTAATGGGAACCTGGTATTTCTATGTTCTTTTTTCACGTGTCTAATAGACATGAACAAGTTCTTTGAAAAACATCTATGACCTTTAAAACATGTCTACTCTTCATGCTCTATGTTGAGTATGGTTTCACTAATAATAAACATAAACATACATTTGCATAAAGCATCCATATTTGTCCATGCCCACGTTGATTAGAGTTTTAAAAACTTAAGCCCCCGGTTTCACAGACAAGGCTTAAGCCTAGTCCTAGACTAAGATGTAAATCTGAGCTGTTTCAACTGAAAGAAACTTGCACTGACTGATCTTGAAACATGTCAGTGCCTTTGTTTTGTCTTAAGATGCACACCAGTAATGCTTTTTCCTAAGGCATGTTTATAAAAATTACTTAAATGTCCTAATTGAACTATGGCCTAATCCTGGTTTAGGCTAAGCCCTGTCTATGAAACCAGGCCAAAAAGTATTAATTTAAGGTACATTTAGAACAGATAAAAATGTGCGATTAAACACGAGTTAACTCATGACAATCATGCAATTAATCGCGATTAAATATTTTAATCGATTGACAGCCCTAAAATAAAGTAAAATCTGACTGAGAACATTTGCCTGGATTCCAACTAGTCAAAAAGGTTCATAAATAATGTCATAAAAATTGTGTATAGTTGTCTCTGAAAGGACTTGGGTGTAAAAAGTCACCTCAGAAATACGGTGAAAATATGGTGTGAATGTACTTTGTCTGTCAGCGCATTATGATCTCCACCCCGCAGGAAAGAACAACAGTCTCTCTCTCTCTCTCTCTCTCTCTCTCTCTCTCTCACACACACACACACACACACACACACACACAAAAACACGCATACACGTCTTTGATGTTGAGGAATGTCCTGCTCAGCACAATGTTCTCAAAACACCTCTGACCCTTCATGACCTCTGCAGAAACACACACACACACACACACACACACACACACACACACCTGCGAGCTGATGATTCTCTGTGCAGATCGCTCAATGTTTGCAGGCAGGCCGAAGAAACTGGGTCTGTCGTCTTCATGAAGAGCGTCCACCACCGCACGATAATCCTACACACACAGAGGGGTGAATTTAATCCACTAGTGCAAAGGATTGTGGGTAGTATCAGTCCAAAAAGCACGCACAGTTAGAAGAATTGAATTCTTGTAAACTATACAGCACAGACAGCATGTATATGAACACTGACCACTATGCTGCAGGAGTTGGGCAGGTGTATCTGCGCCGGGAAAGCGTGTGTTTTCTTGACTCGTGAGTGTGTGTGTGACTGTGTGAGGAGCTGAGCATTAAAGAACTGCTGCAGGTACGAGCGAAGGACCCGCAGGTCACACACGTTATCGATGCGGCCGCCGTAGATGGCGTTTTCCAGGAGACCGTGCACGAATTCCCACTGAAACACTTTCCCACCTGAAAAACACATGAAGAAAATACTCTAGTAAGATCTCAAACTAAACATGCGAATACATACAAACCCTCAGATGATGAGTTCATGTAGATTACATAGAGATAAACATACACACACACCTTCAAACAGACGGTCAATGATCTCAAAGCCGGCTCTCAGGTCTGACAGAGAGAACTCGTAGAACTTCGTCCAACCCTGTGCAACACAAACACATCATCATCATCATCATCAGTTCAATTTAACTTGATATATATTCAGCCTGCTGTGCAATAGAAACTCAAGGTCTTTTTTTTAATCATGATTAAATATGAATCATTTTTCAGAAGCTTGACATGATTTCCATGGCACAGTGAAGCCATTCATCTTTTCTTTAGCTCTAAATTGTTCACAGTCTTTTCACAACATACATTATTTCATCTAAGCAAATTTTTGAAAGAAAACATTTTTAAACACCTGACATCTGAAGCTTGGTGATACATAATGGTATATTTATATACATACATAATTTGCACAATTTGCACATATCATATAATTATCATATATTTTTTTAAATTTATGTATAAACAAAAAATTATTATATTTTACAAATTACACATATATTATAAATTATATATACATAAATTATATATTTTTAATACCTTACTGATTTTTTATATTTAATTTACAATATAAATTATAGAAATGTAAGTTATAACTATTCTAAATATATCTTATAAATTATATATATAATTTATATATACTCAAAAATTGTTATTTTATATATATATAGAGAGAGAGAGAGAGAGAGAGAGAAAAAAAATCATACATGATATGATGTTGGTATTGAGACCTAGTAAAATCCTGTAAAGTCTACTGAACTGTTTTGTGGACAAACAGAAATCGGCACGGCTGCTGTAATGATTGTGTCGAGATCCCTGGTGAAAATAACACCATGTTTTTCTATAATGGCTGTTATAAACCTTCGGTTTCCATTTCCTTCAAAAGGCTCACGATCGACATCTTCTGTAGCATTTCATTTTCCACACTGAAGTCCATTGTTATCCGACATCTCTTGCACCCAAAAGAGTCTCTTTAAGAACATGAAATGATCTCCGCTAATTGCCCGACCTCTATGTACAGTTCATAGTCACATCACGTCACTGAATACTGAATAAGTGTTTATGTGGCAATATGCTGATGAGCCTATGTGACGTCATAATCATAAAAATAATGCCATTTCTGTGGAGCAAGAAACATCCTGCTTCTTTCACAAAATCCTTTTAAGAGACACTATGAATTAGTTTTCTTCTACACAGCTTATTAGATCCGGCCCACTTTAGGAGAGAGAGAGACAGACGGAGCAAGCGAGAGACATTACGGAAGAGAAAAGCAAAAGCCTCAGTTAATTAAATGGATCGCTTCAAAGGCCTGACGCACAGTATTTTAATTCAGAGTCAGAATTAATTGCCCAAACAGATCCAAGAGCTCCTGTCTGAATTCCAGCGATGGTCTGAGTCTACTCTGTGTCTGCAGTCATGTGACCGGTGTGTACCTGTGGAATGTAGTTGCGTCTCTCCTGACACACGGCATGGAACCAGGCCAGACAGAAGAGCGACTGAGCTCGAGTAAGGTGACCGCCTTTACTGATCTGCTCCGCGCTCCAGGACTCATACGTCCGCTTCAGGTTCTTCTTGAGGCCTGGAGGAGCCTGAACACACACACACACACACACACACACACACTATCACTAATGGACATGCAGTCTCAGATACATCTCTGTTAACATAAATTTCACAATTCGATTCAATGTCAAACCACAAGCTTTTCAATTCTCAATACTGATCATGATTATATGGACATTGAATGCTTTTCCTGAGGTTAATGTGACGTATTGTTTACAAGCTGCTTTACTGATGTCTTTCTGCAGTTGAAACACTGATTTTTGATTACATGAGACATTAATCATTCAGTAATTCGTATTATATTTCAACACCTGATGCTCATTCATGTTTATTTGGTGCTGTAACTAGTAGTTAAGAGGAAGAGATGATCAGTTCACATCTACAGCGATTTAATGCTACAAGACATTAAAGAGGATTTCTGCAGGTTGTATAAAGGTAAATTTAAAGCTTTTTAAGACCTTGTAAAGACCAATTAAAGAAAATGTTAGGAAAAAAATTTAAAGAAACAATACATCAATATGTTCTCTAAATGCAAACATCTACACAATGAGAATACAACTCCCAACCAATGTTATACTATTATAGGTTCTATTTATACTACTATTTTGAATGAGTTTTTATTTGTATATTATCTGTTTTCATTTTAATATTTTTCAAACGTAATTTATTTGTGTTCGTCAGTTTTTTTTTAGTTTTTGTTTTTCTAATGTCTATATAATTTTTTTCAGTTTAAAGCTGCAGTCTGTAACTTTTTTTGGTTAAAAATGATCCAAAATCAATATTTGAGCAAGTACATAACCAGACAGTGTTCAAAACTATCACCTTACTTTAGCCCAATTCACAACGGTTAGCTTATAATAATGTTTTCTAATTTGAGTGGTACGGGTAGGATTTCGCAGGAAATTGGAGCATGCTGCTGCGTCATTACGTCATGGCTGTAAACATAAAGAAGCTGTCCCGGCTAGTAGGATATCGCATGTGAGGATCCTGCAGGTGGCGGATCGTTTAGCCTTTTCTCACAGCAGCTGGAATAAGTAAACTTATCATTTTGATGGTGGATTGTGATCCAGAAAGGATTATATGTTTATGAAACACAAGTGAATGACATTAAATTATATTCCAGTTTTAAATATGCTTCTGATTACAGATAGCCTGGGATTACACAAGATTTGTATTTTAAAGAAAACCAGTTCGAAGGGAGCATAATTTGCTTTTTGGTTTAAAATAATTTCTAAATATAAAATTTGAATGGCATGACAATTAGATTAGACTGTACAGAAATTGAAATCTACACGCTAATACACACTATACCCATAGTCACGCAATGCTGATGTTGTTAACATTAATAATTTGAGAATAAAGTAATTGAGAATTATTATATTACAATAATAATAATTTGCACGGTTTGATGTGATATGAGCTAACTGATCGTTAGATTAAATCACCATTGGTAGCGTGATTTATGGTAATGCTTTTTTCCTCAGTTGGTCAGAACAAACGTGGCAGACTTGTTACTTACTTGTTCAGATGGCAATATCTGGTGAAAATTCTTATTTGGGTCATATATTCCAAGACATAGGCTAGAATCTGTTTTATTACTAAGCACAGTATCCACACCAGTGCGGTGACAGACTGCTACACATACTCCTCAGAACATTAAATTCATCCGCGCTGGAGCCATGCCAACTCACAACCCCACGCACGGAAGACAATTCTGCACAGAGCTGCAATTCCAGGTTTTCAAACAGAGATGGCGACAAAGAGGCAAAACTTACGGACTGCAGCTTAAAGTTTTAGTTGTTTTAGTACATTAAGTTGAAGTAAATGAAAATGAGAAACACTGAATAAAATAAGTTTACTTTTATATATTTTTAGTCAAGTTAAAAAGTTTATTTTATTTCAAGAAACATTTTTATGGTTTTAGTTTTAGTTTTCCATTTCTCTGTATTAATATTTTAATTTTACATCTCAAATGTATCTTGATTTAAGGATGTTCAGATATTATTTGCTTTGGAAAACAAGACAAAAATATGGAGGAAGATATTCTTTTTTTTTTGCAGTGATTGCAACATTTAATGCCATGACCTGAACTGAAGATTTTCTGCTCCAGTTGATGATGTTTATAAGGCCTGAAAGGGCTTATTAAGATTTTTAAGACTGTTTCAAGACTTGCAGATACCCTAATTAAAGAGCATCAAAACGGCTTTTTTGTTTGAATTTTGTGATAAAATTGACCGCAGTTGGAAGTTCCCACTTTGTTTGATACCAAAAGTAAAAAGCACAAAGCTCATTGTGATTAGTGAATAAGAAGCATGCTAAAAATATGGTTTAATGAAGTTTTGTAAATGCATCAAACAAAAACAGCATAGACTAAAAGTTCAATCTTGGGATTTAAGAATCAATATACATTATTTTTAACACACACTGACCTCATAGGTGACCTTCAGGCTGGACTGGAGCAGTATGGGAGTGAACTTTGCATGAACCTCAGCAGTCAACCAGAGTCTGAAGCCGGCTTTGGGTTTCATACTGTTGAGCTCCTGCACACACACACACACACACACACACACACACATTAGATGTCTCACTATAACGTATTAAATCAATAAATGCAAAGCAACAAACCAATAACAATCCCTCCTGTGCGTGTGTTTCATTCTCTCACAGCCTCATCTAATTGACTCCAAACCCATTACAGATCTGCAGCGCTACACAACACACACGCTTACATTTTGAGAATGAGCACAGAAATGAAAACAAAAAGCAATTAAAGTATCTGCAAGTAATCATCCTCACACAGATTCACTCTCACTTTACAACAACAGTCATTTCAGCTATAATTAATTACACAGCACAGATAACCACCTGGTGGAGAGACAGAAAGTCATTATGAAACAGACAGACCTTCTCCAGCAGGGGGAGCCACGCTGTGACCAGGTGCAGGTTCTTCAAGCACAGCCATTCACCGGAGCGAACGCACTCTCTGAGCGTCTGTAGAGCCACGTCAGCCTGACCCTGACCCATTGCCACCTTTATCACAGGATGCATTAAATTGATCCAAAGTGACAGGAAAGACATTTATAATGTTACAAAAGATTCTATTTCACATAAATGCTGTTCTTTTGAACTTTCTAATTATCAAAGAATCCTAAAAAATACAATGTATCACAGTTTCCATAAAAATATTGTGCAGCACAACTGTTTTCAACACTGATAATGATCAGAAATGTTTCTTGAGCAGCAAATCAGCATATTAGAATGATTTCTGAAGATCATGTGACACTGAAGACTGGAGTAATGATGCTGAAAATTCAGCTTTGATCACAGAAATAAATTACATTTTAAAATATATCACAATAGAAAGCAGTCATTTTAAATTTTAATACTATTTCATAATATTAGTGTTTTTTTCTGTATTTTTTAAATCTTATAGACCCCATATATTTTGAATTAATTTTATTTTCATTTTTTGTTTAATTTAAATTTTATTTAATGTTTTTATTTGTATTCGTTTTTTTTAATGTCAACATATTTTTTATTCAGTTGTAGTTTTTAGTCTTATTTTATTAATTTTCAGTTATCTTAGTACTTCAACTTAAACTAAACAAAAACGCTGCCTTGACAACTAGCTGAAATGTGTGTGTTTGTATGAGTGTGAGTGTGTGTGTGTGTGTGTGTGTGTGTGCATTTATGTGATGAGACAAATTTGCATAATGACATGGGTATGACAGAGGTATTACAATGTGAATGTGGTTTATGAGGCCACTTTCAGTGTCCCCATAATTGAAAAGGCTTTAAAAAAGCCACACTAAATGGTGTCTTTTTGAAAATCAAAAAATGCACAAAGTTTACTATGGTTTAGGTGTAGGGTTGGTGTTGGGCGATAGAAAATACAGTTTAAAAACCATTACGCCTATGGAGAGTCCCTGTAAACCATAAAAACCAACGTGTGTGTGTGTGTGTGTGTGTGTGTCGAACCTCATGGTAGTTTTCTCGCCCCACGATCTGACTGGCGAGTTCCAGGAGCTCCTGAGACGGATCGGCACCGGCAGAGATGATCAGTAAGATGGGCTCAGACTCCAGCGTCTCTCCGAACAGACGCTTCAGATTCAGCGGAGGAGGAGACAGTTCTCTCATCCCTATAGACACACACACACACACACGTTTGTTCACAGACAGACTGACAAACTGAAGCAGACAGACAAGCTGACAGGCAGACATGTTGTCCTCTAGGTAACCCAGATACAGACAGACAGGTACACGGTACTTTACTGATTTGCATCATCTGTCAGATGACACTGTACACAGATGATATTCAGATGTATCTTTAGTATTCGCTGAGATCCAGCTCTCCTCTCCACACGACTGTGAGCTTCTGCAGGGTTTCCACAAGAACAATTATCCAGCCCAGTGTGATGAAGGCAAGTTATTTCTACAGCACAGTTCATGCACACAGGTGAGTCAAAGTGTTTTACACAGCCATCATAAAGAGAAAGAAAAATTCAATAAAAATAATAGTAGAATTCTAATAAAAGTTTAAGAACGAAGAATAAAATATTAAATGTTTAATTTTATTTTTGAATTTTTTTTATTACTTATTTTAATTATTTATTTTATTCTTTAAACATATCAATGTTGTCATCACTGTTAAACAAAACTGAAACTATAGAAAATTATTTTTGGTAATTGAAACCTGAAATAAATTAATTTCAACATAATAAATTTCAACAAAAATTAGAAATGTTGAAGTACTAAAATTAATATAATAAATGAAATAAAAAAATTAAATGAAAGTACACAACAAAATTACTAAAACTTAAAGTAAAATTCAAATGAAAAGTGAAAATATAAAAATGAAATCCAATTCAAAACATTAATAAATATTAGTATAATAAATAGTGTTTATTAATATTATTCATTAGAATCTATTTAGGAAGCCATTTCAACTTGAAAAGGGATTCAAATTAATAAAATGTTTATCTGTGTTTCCCCATTTCTGTAAATGAGCACCTATCACAGACATTGGTTCTTTTTTTTAATAAAGATAACAACGACTACAGTCTAACACAAACTCCAAGAGAACATTTTTAGAGAGAGAAAAATTTAAATTTAATTGCAAACCATTTTTCTAAAAGTGCAGTCTAACCCAACCCTTAGAGAAAACTTTTTTTATAAAAAAAAAAAAAATTTAATTATGAATAATTTTTAAATCACAGTCTAAACCAAACCCGGAGAGAACATTAAAAAACATATTTATAAAAAGTATTTTTTAGTCTAACCCAAACCCTGAGAGAATTTTTTTTAGAAAAAAATATTTAATTATGAATAATTTTTCTAAACTAACTTTTCCTAATACAGTCTAACCCCTCCCTGAGAACAAATATTTGAAGGAAAAAAACACTTAAAAAAAACACACTACAGTCCATCCTAAACCCTGAGAGAAAACCTTTTAAACAAAAACAAAATATATTTTGTTTAATTATGAATAATTTTTCAAAATGAGGACATTCCCTCACAACTTCTCAAGACAATTTTGTTTGCAAACTGCAGCTATGCACACACACACACACACGCACACTCAATGCGGCACATCGTTGTCATTCTAGTCGAGCTCTGCACTCTTGAGAGCGACCGAATATCTTCAAGCAACCTTACATTTCATTTCCATAGCAACCACGAGAACAGGCCAGCGCACAGCTATTCTACTCCGCAGAGCAGGTTTAACCTGGACAACACACACACACACATCTATTCTGTCTCAGACAGCGGGTCCGGCCCGTAACAGCCGTTAAATGACTCTGCAGCTTAGCGTCACTTGTAAGCGGATTAGAAACAAAGATCCATTAGCATTTTGAGTTAGCGTACACACAGTGACTCAGCGTCAGACATCAAACTCTCTCTCTCTCTCTCTCTCTCTGAGGAACAGCGTTAAGACTCTGGAAAGCATCTGACAGTCTTTCAGCTGGATCCAACGTGAACAACCGCCAAACAGCCAACGAGAGTGAAAGTTGGCTTTGGTGAGTAAATAAAAGCGGAGGTAGCGGCCAGTTGGAACGGCAGCAGAAGAAGAGCGTGACCTTCAGTGACGTCAGCCAATAAAATCACAGAGATACAGCAGACGACCGAAGAAAAGATCAGACTGAAAATACAAACTACCATCAGTGAAGAGGCCGTCTGTCAGACACAGAAGTAGTTCTGCTAACACTTCACAATGAGATTCAAAATAAAATAAAATAAATGATAGCTATAAAATAAAAGTTTAGAAAACATGCTCAAATTAGATTCCTCAAAATAAAATAAAATACATATGTTAATTTAATAAAAAAGAAAAGAAAGTTTAAAAGTTGTTCAAGTTTAAAATATTGGCAGATATAATTGTACTTACAGTAGTATCTTAAAGTGATGAATAAATAAATAAATAAATAAATAAATACATTTCTTGAAATGTTAAATGTTATAATAAGGTTTATAAGAAAAAAAAATTAAACATGAAGTGTTAAATGTTACAAAAAAGGTTTCAAATCAAAAATAAGAAAAATTCTAAAATAAAACAAAATAATGTTATTTATGCATCTTTAAATGTTAAATGTTTGAATAAGGTTCATAATAAAATAATAAATGCTTACAACGCAATTAAAATAAAATAAAAAACAATGTTAATTCATACAACTTGAAATGTTAAATGTTATAATAAGGTTCATAATAAAATAATAAAATAAATGTATACAGACTTATTAAAACTAAATAAAATAAAAACAAAATGTTAATTCATAAAACTTGAAATGTTAAATGTTACTAAAACTTGACATTTAAATAAAAAATGAATGTATACAAATAAAATATAATTCAAAATATTACTAAACAAATACTATAATGGTATTTATTAATAGTATTTATTACAATTAATTAACAAGTCTCAGACAGCCAGTCCAGCCCATTAAATTGACTATTAAAGTTTAATTTAAAAATTGATTAAAATGGATAAAATTGCAAAGAAAAATTCATTAAGCATCATATAAATGAGCTTCAGCATTCCCTGGTTTGGAGGAGCAGTCACATGACATTTACGGCTCAGGTGATTGGCTGCTAAGCGTTAACAGATCTCTCTCCAGGTTCAGTATATCAGAGCTCTGAGGGCATAAAGTTCAATTCAGCCCCTTCAAAGCGCAGAGGTTTCCTCCTGCAGGAGTCTGTCGTGACTCATATTTAGAGTCAGCGGAGGCCGAGGCTCAGAGTAATTCTTCAGGACACGCCGGTGGCAGGGGAAAAGGTCTTCTGCTGGTCGGGACGCATTTAAAGATTTACTGAGTTCTGCTTTAATTCCTAATGACGCGGCATTAGAGCTAATGGCAGCAGAACGCACATCACTATTCATGAGGAATGTTATTATTTATTTTATGGATCTAATAGTTATAGCATTAGCGTAACCCACAAAACCCATTTGAAAATAAACTAAACAAATAACTGATATCATTTCATATGTTAAATGCTATAATACGGTTCATAATAAAAAACAGAATACAATAAATATTAATAATTTGGAAAAAAAGAAAAGAAATAAAAATAAAATAAAATAAAATAAAATGTTTATTTATATTTATAAACAACTTGAAATATTAAATGTTGAAATATGGTTCAAAATAAAAAAAGAAATGAAACAAAAAAAATTAAAAATTAAAAATATATATTTACAATATTAATTTTACAATTAATATTGTACAAAAAATAAAATAAAATAAAATAAAGGTTTATTTACTTCCATAGAACAATTACCACCAGAAGTTTAACTAGGAAGAAAAACTATTTTTCTCCCATTTATAGTGGCTCAGATGTATTTAAAGATTTAGCGAGTTCTGCTTCAGTTCAGTTAATGGCAGTGGAACGAACATTACTATTCATGAGGAATGTTATTTAGTTTAGTGTGGTATTATAGCATCAGCGTGACCCTCTGAACCCATTCCATCAAACCATCTACAGTCTGTGTGTGATAAAAGAGTGAACGGAGTGTCTTCAGACAAGCTGCTCTTCACATTTACAGCTCATATACTGGGAGTCAAAACACAGAAAAATAGTGAGCAGGTAGAAAAAGACAAAGAAAAGACAAAAACAGAGAAGAGAGGGACAGAAGGACCCCTGTGTGAAGGGTAATTGACACCGTAAGGTGTTTCGAGCACTGAAGAACGTCCTCTAAGAGTGTGTGTGTGTGTGTGTGTGTGTGTCGTCTCAGACCCGGACATGTTGAGCCTCTGCCGGCTCTTCAGGAGAAAACTGTGTGTCTGTGTTGTTTACGGGAAAATCTACAGTTCTGATTATCTCCACGGAAGCGAGACGGCGGCCGCTGGAAAACCATCAGGAGATCTGCCAGCCTCCATCACACACACACACACACACAGCATTCCCCATCAAACACTGAGATTCAGCCAAGTAGAACTATTAGAAACTAATGCTAACTTATTCTACAATCCAGAGCCAGTTCTTAAAGGAACAGACACTCAAAACTAGACTGGGATTTCTGAATGTTGTTGAAAGAAGTCTCTTTTGCTCACGAGGCAAAGGTTATTACAGTTAAGCAAATCTGAAACGGAAACTAAAATTAAAACCATTAAAGGAACATTTTTGTTACTAGAAAGAATATGAACATTAACCAAAATAAAGTAAAACATTAAAAAGCTTTGTATTTCTCATTTTAGTTTAATTTGGTGTACTAAAATAAAACTGAAATTAAAATGAATTACATGTATATACTAAAAATTACACTAAAAACAAAAATTACAAAAAAGCACAACAAAATTACCAAAACCTTAACTAAAATTAAAATAAAAAACTAAATATAGAATTAAAAACTGAATCAAAAATACAGTAGAGTAATAGAATGAAATATTATTATAATTCAAAATAACAGATGTCTATATGAATATCTGTTAAAATGTAATTTATTTAAGTGATCAAAGCTGAATTTTCAGCATCATTACTCCAGTCTTCAGTGTCACATGAGCCACAGGATGCTGAAAACCAAAATATAATGCCAAATATTTTTGTGAAAACATTTGATTTGTCAGGATTCTTTGATGAATAGAAAGTTCAAAAGAGCAGCATTTATTATCTTATCTTTATAACATTCTAAACGCCTTTGCCGTCACTTTTGATCAATTAAATGAATCCTTACTGACGCATTAGTAGTGCATATTAACAGTAGAACACAAAAAGTGAATTCTATCAACATCTTTTCACAAACTGTAGTCATTTTGACTGGCAAGTTCTATTTAACTGTGAATATTCAATGCGAAGGCAATGGGGTGAGTTACATTGAATGTGTGCTGCATTTTCCAGTGCAAAGCACTCGTATGCAGGCAGATGAGGCAATGAGGTTTGCTCTGGCATCATTACCGCGGTCAGCTACATCAAACCGAGACCGCAGACAGCCTGACTCTTGTCAGCACCGATCGCATAACAGTTAAAAATATATCGCAGGCCCTCTTTCCTCATTTCGTTCTTGTCCTCCTCCTCTCTTCCTTCACTAAAATCAATAGTGTTTGGAAAAATGAATTATAGCGTCCACTGGAAACGCTAATCACAGACTAACCGATGGTTCGCCCTTGGACTAAATGTCTTGCATACTAAACCACAGTCGCTGGCAAACAAGCCATTTTATTTGCTAATTAGGCAATTAATTTTACTGAATGTGGCTGCGGAAGCACTGGTGATGGCAAAATTGCTGTATTATCAGTAATGAGACCCGTGCGTGCGTGCGTGTGCGTAAGAAAGAGAGAAAGGTAGAGAGTTAGACGGTGGGAGTGTTTGGAAACGAGGGCTGCTGTTCACAATGATGATTTGTGAGCTCAAAGCGCTGCTGTTTCCAGGACTCTAAGGTTACACATCACCCACCATGAACCCCAAACACAGCGTTTATGCCAGCTGTCTGAGGGTTTGGGTAGCATCCACCCAGCACTGAAAACAAATGCTCCACAAGTTTCTCCAGAAGCAAGGTCAAAAATGTACACACCTGACAATGATAAAAAAAAAATTCCAGAAATACTATATAACATTTATTACTATTATTTATAGAAAATATAAACAAAAAATAATTAAAATAAATGTAAAAGTACCATATTGTAATATTACTATATTCTACTGTTTTCTATAAATAATAATAAATATATATTAGATTTCTTTAACATAAAAAATATGTCACATGTAATTTATTTTTATTACAGACAAATATTTTAAATAAAAGAAATTAGAAAAAACCACATAATATATGAAACAATTAAATTATAAAATTATATAAACAATAATTATATAAATAATAAAATTATTATTATAATTATACATAAAAATTATATAAGCTATGAAGTATATGAAATTGCACTGTTTTTAAAAATGTAAAAAAAAAAATAGTTTTTTAAAAATAACACACAAAGTCATAAATAAAATTAAATATATGAAGTGATACTTTGCATTATTTTCTCTCTTTCTCTCTCTCTCTCTCTCTCTCTATATTTATTATATAAATAATTATGTTTACAGAAAATATTATATAGAAAATATTTTAAATAAAAAAATAAATAATAATTATATAAATAATAAAATTACTATTATAATTATACATAAAAATTATATAAACCATGTCATAGGTATTATGAAGTTACGAAGTATATGAAATCACACTGTTTTTAAAAATGTAAAAAATAACATATACACACAAATTAAGTCATAAATAAAATGAAATATATGAAGTGATACTTTGCATTATTTTCTCTCTCTCTCTCTATATATATATATATTTAAATTATATAAATAAAAGAAAATATTACATAGAACATATTTTAAATAAAAGAAATCATTTTTCAAGAAATCATCTTCCTCTAACCTTCTGTAACCTTCAAGACTGGAGAAAGAGCGAGTGTGAAATCTGATCGATCAGCACAAACAGGTAATGGAGTGAGTCAGGGTTTTGGCTCAGGACTGATTCCATTTGATATTGAAATGTACAAACAGCCAAATCGATTCGAACAACCTCATCTTCTGTCTGAATCCAGACTCAGTTTCCCTCCTGACGGAAGGGCTGCTGCCTGCTAACATGATCTAAACTAAAACTGTAAAGTTATTAGATGAATAAATCTCTACAAGCATTACTTAGACAGCTTAAATGTTTAGCGCACAAACCTACGATTAAAAATCAGCTCCAGAGTTTCGGACTCTCAGCTGATAAACTGAAAGAGAAAAGTCGAGGATTTTAAAAACACATTTCTGTCAAGAGTTCAATTGCTAGTCCACCAATAAATCTCTACAAATGAGGCAAACTGCTGTTTGAGGACATAAGATATAAAGTCCAAGCATGAATCGATAATGGTAATGGATATCCAAAAAAAAACAAAAAAAAAAACCCACCATCAACCCATCAAATTCCTCAAAACCAAGAGCTAAAGAGAGACATCAGCGGCTCCCTCTGCTGGCAGAGCCTCCTCCAGTACAAGCAGTTTGTGGATAACAGCCCAAAAGCACACTATAGTGGAGTGATATTATGTGAATCGGGACACGGCCTACATCTCAAATTCACAGAGACACGTCTGGGATCCCGGCTGAAGCTCGTTACCTCATAAAGACCTGAAACACGACAGGAAGAGAAGAGAGCAGCAGTGCGCTCGTCTCCATCACCGCTGAACTAAGACGCGTCTCACATCTGTAAACGGCTGACGCTACAGTCCCACCTGAGCTCATCAGTGCAACTGCTGTAATTCACCGGAGTCATTAGACATGCTAATAATACACACACCAATAAAACAACAAATGAACTGAAGTAAATCAAGAGAAGATGAGGAGAGAGAAAGACAAAAATCATTCAGATGCAGCATTTCAGAAATCTATCTATCCATCCATCCATCGACAGTGTTATAAACCTACTCGTGTGTGTGTGTGTGTGTGTGTGTGTGTGTTGCAGGTAAAGGAGATGAATGTTGTGTTTGCTCAGCTTTTAATTGTGTCTCATTGCAAGTGGCCCTAGAGAGCATCAATCAGCACTAATTGTGTGTGTGTGGCTTCACACTTGACTGATTTGAAAGTTATAATAAGCTGATGACTAAACCTAAATCAATATCCCTGTATCGACCACACACACACACACACACACACACACACACACACACACACACGCACGCACACAGAGAGCTGTGTGTGAGGTATTTATAATATATCTGAAGGTTGAGTTCACTCTGTGAATCATAATTAAGCTCCAGAGAAAAGCTTGACACAAACTGATGACAAAGAGTGAGAGTCTGCCGTCAGATATATTGTACATGCCTGACTCTGAGCTCTGTGTGTGTGTGTGTGTGTGTGTGTGTGTTGTCTCTCTCTGAACTTACCCAAAGCTCGAGATGCAAAAGCTGCCATCGCACTCTGTAAGCGATCCGGCCGTAACGCCTGAACCACCAACACCTGAGAAAGAGACCGAAATAGAGTCAGTGCTCTGTGAGTACTCTGATTGGTGCAGACTGTTGATTGACAGCTCACCTGCTGAAAGAGGGAGATCTTCTTGACAATGGGAGGCGGGATTTCCTGTTCGCAGCAGGAACTGCGTGAGAAGGTGAGCCACAGGTCTGAGTCGTTCAGACAGAGAGACTGATACAGCACTGGAAATGTGCTCTAGAGAGATACAGAAATAATAAACATACTGGAGAAAGACAGAAAAAGCAATGCTAATAGTCATTTACATTTATGTTTTTGGCAGATGATTTTATCCAAAGTGACTTGCACTCCATTCAAGGTACATATTTTATATTTTATCAGTTCTTGCTTTCTCATGGTGTTGCTAGTGCCATGCTCTATTGTTTGAGCTGTAGCCGTCTTTCTGTTTACATTTTTCTGGATTCAATTTTAATGGTTAAATTAAATTTTCATAAAAAAGTAAATTCAAAAATATTTTTTCAATTTAAAGTAAATTCAAAAATATTTTTTCAATTTAAAGTAAAATATGTTTTTTTTTTTACATTTTAATATTTCTGGTTTCCATTCCTTTCGGTTTAATTTTTCTGGATTTTAAGGGTTAAATTAAATTTATTAAACAAAAAGCGTTTCTTATTAATTAAATTATGAAACTCATAAAATTTAACAACAACATATTAAAAGTTTATCTAGGGCTCTTTGAGTTTTTATTTATTTTATTTTATTTTTTCCAAAAAGCCAAGGTGTCTTTTTCTTGATTTATGATTATAATAATAATATTATAATACAATTTTTTTTTTAAATCAAAAATGGTGATAATCAAATTAAGGCATAGAACAATTTAAACAATTAACATTAAAAATTTTATTAATCTTTTAAAATGTAACCAAATGGAAATTTAACAATTCCTTTTTTCTTTTGGTAAACAATTCTGCACAACAGAGGTTTACTGGTAAAATTAAAACACAATAAAATATCATTTAAAGAATTAAATCTAAAAAATATTAAAATATATTAAAAATAAGAAATTAAAAAATAAAGTTGATTATTATTATTAGTAATATTATTATTATTACTACTACTTTAAGAAGTACATGCTTCTGCACAATAGTAATATATCTCTGTCACAATTTCTTCAAGTTAATCTCAACTTCTGTTCTGACAGGTTGCCGGGAAGACCTGAGTTTCTGTGTGTATATGATATGACAATAGATTTTATCAAATGAAATGATGGTGAAATGCTGGTGAAGTGACTCTCAGAGCAGCTCTGGGGCCTGTTTCATAAAACAAGTTTACCAAATAAGCCAGGCTTATTTCAGTTAGTCTGACTTATTTTGAACCAAATCAACTGACAATAAGTTAGACTAACTGAAATAAACCTGGATTATTTGGTAAACTTGTTTTATGAAACAGGCCCCTGGATTTATTCATCAAATCCACATTTTATCCTGTAATTTTCGTAAACGTCCTAATTACCTTGAGCAGAGCCACGGCCATCAGCCTCTCCTGATCAATCCAAGATGGAAACTGTTCTCGCAGAGACTTCTGGGAGTCCTGAAGAAAGACAGAAAGAGTTTCTACAACTGAAGAGAAGAGATGCGTGTTATTTAATTGAGAAAAGCATAAAGACATTCATACCGTCTTGCGAACCATGTCTCCAACGATCAGGCCAGTGAACACGTCCCATTCCTGCATGAGACACAAACAAACACGAGTGATTCAGTTTTATTGTGCTTTACTGGCAGGACTAATAACAGCACATTTGTCTTGTCAGAGCCGCTGCAGTAGCTGTAGAAGACCCGAAATAGAAGCGTCATCATTCATTCAGGATCGGTTATGAGAGTTTAGGGCTCACACACACACACACACACTTACGTTCTCCTGGAAGAGTTCTGGGTTCATTCCCTTCACAAAGTGCAGCGCAAACATCAACTGATCCGCCTGTAAACAGACACACAAATTTGTCATTTTAGGTGAGAACAGCGCTAGCAACACAAAGATCATGGGTTTGATTCCCATGGAATGCATGAACTGAGAAAATGTTTAGCTTGAATGCAATGCAAATCACTTTGGATACAAGCGTCTGCCAAATGCATAAATGAATGAATATGACACAGTGCCAGTGCTGGAGGCTCGTTCATGATTTGCACTAAAGAAAAGCAGGTTCTGTGCTGGAAAAATTGGTCTCCTTAACACGCAAAACAACAGCTCAATCTGGCTAGACCGAAACAAAACAAAACTAGATCACTGCTGCTAGAATCAATGAAGCTCTCTCAGTGGACAAATATTCATTTATGTTGTGCTGCATCAACTCAAACTTCAAAAAGCTAATTTACAAATATCATATGAATTAATTGACTGCCATACATTTTATTCATTCCATATTCAGATAAATAATATTTATAAATAAAGTCTGTTACAGCAGAACCAGCTCTCGGTGGCATAAATACACTGAATTAAATTTGGATTTTTTTTTTTTTTTTACTTTGGATTGTAAAATTTGACTAGACTAATCACATTTACCAATTCTCTGCAAAAATTTCACAGGCAAAAGAAAGCAGGATTGGATGTGACAAAATATGATGAATGACACAAGGATAATGATGATGAAATTAACATCCAAAGCTATTCTGTCAGCTAGAAAACGAAGCAACTCTAAAAACTTTCCAAACAGCCCCTTTTTAATGGATCATTTTAAAATACTTAAGTGTAGTGTTATACAAAACTGGCCAAACAATGTCATTTTAGCAATATCTATGTAGTATTATAGTGTTTAATAATATTTTCAATTAGCTTTTATTTTTATATTTCATTTTAACATTAGTTTTCTGTGCTTTTGTCTTTTTCATTATTTTTTAATTATATTACTATATTTTATTTCAAATGTATTAAAATTCATTAATTTTATAAAATTGTATTTACGTTTTTACAGTTTTTTTATTATTTTTAAATAACTATTTTTTTCATTTTTTAAATAATTAAATAAAATTAAAAATAAATGTAATAAAATGTAACAAAACAAAATAAAAATGTGATTTTTCCTCAAGTCATGTGAACAAATCATTTGCTCAGAGCATTTGCTGTCATCAAAATGATGGCTGATGCTGTATGGTTTAAAGTGGGTGGAGTCATTGCTATGGGAACATAACGAGGGCTCTGATCGGTGCTGGGGTTTTAATGTGATATTTATTATTTATTTTATTTATAGATATACTAAAATATACATTATTTTTAGGGCTGGGCAAGTTAACGCGTTATCGCGTTGGCGCATTAATTAATTAACACCGACAATTATTTTATCGCGCATTAACGCAGTTTTTTTATTATTATTATTATTTTGAAAGCCCGTTGCTCACTGGCTCTGAATTCACATACAGACAAACCATGGGTCACAGGAGGGGTGGGATGTTGATCAGTACAGTAACCAATGACAGCATTTGGGGAGGGCCTAAGACCGCAGCAGCGCTCACGTGAACGCTCCCGATAAGCATCAACATTCACAAACCACTGTTCACTGTTATTTTTAACAGAAAAGAATGCAACGTGCTCGTAATCACGACTTCATAAGTGGGAAATAGGAAATTCCCGATAGCACGTGAAGACAGCAGAGAAGCGCTCTCGCTCAGGACAGTGGAGTGCATCGTTTTGTTAACTTTGTGGTTGAGTCGTTTGGGACGCGGTGACACATGGCCCTCTCACAATATATATATATATATATATATATTTATATATATATATATATATATATATACACGCAATCATGCTGCACGTATCAGAAGATCCGCGCTCCACTCACACTACATGTGTACCACTACCCGAGCCCAACTGAACCGTGCTCTGGCCCACCTCTTCCAACCGAGCCAGGGACGGCTAAACGACCCGCGCCCAAGACTGCCTAGTGTGAGTACACCCTTATTCTTCCGCACACACGAGTGTTGTCCCACACTCGAGGCTCTGGACTCTGAGCATAACTTGTTTTTCTATAACAAACTATAAACTATTTTCTATAAAAATGTTAATGCCCTGGCAGTGGCAAATAGCTTTGGTTTTATATTTAATTTGATTACATTAATGTTATAAGCTGAGATTTACAAGAAAAGGAATACTGCTGTAAAAAAGCACCTTATTTGTTTAAAGTCTTTGCAAACCAAATGTTATTGCACTTTTGTCTGTATAGCAGTACTTTTAAATGAAAAAAGTGCACAATACACTACTTTTGAATTCATAATTGAATTTTGTGCATAACAATGCGATTAATCGCAGAAAATCATGCGGTTAAAAAATTTTAAGCACTGCCCAGCACTAATTATTTTATTATATAATGAGGGATTCAGTGTGTGTTACCTTGAAAAGTGAGCGGCAGATATACTCATACACCATGTTCTTCAGACGGCTCTCCAGCGTGGAAATCCTCACATCGGTGCTCTCACTTTCCTGCATCACACACACAGTTAGCTTCACTAATTCATTATTTTGTCAGTGTGTACAGATGAGTGTGTGTCCTCGTCACCTGTTCGGTCTGCAGCGCTCTGTGAAAGAGTCGCAGGAAAGAGGCCAGACTGAATCTGTACATGTTATTAATCTTGGACAGATCCGTGATCACAAAGTACATCTTGCTGGCCGTCTCGGCTAGCGGCAGGTACGCGTCTCTTTCCTACAGACACACGGAGAGACTGATGTTACACTGGTGCCACCTGCTGTTTCATTCATTGTTCATAATCGTACTCTTTCCCAGCATCACCTGGTCGAGTGACGTCTGCAGGCGGTGCGATTCAGTCAGCGATTGGTGGATCAGAGCGCTGCTGGCTTTGGTCTGGTTCAGAGACTCAATCAGCTCCTTATTCTCCAGGATATTCCCTTGAGCAGTTGCCAACGTCTTTACACACACAAAACACACAGTTTGTTGCGTTTATGGAGAAAAACATCCAGTAAAAGAGCATGCTGGGACCAGTGCTTCAGTACCTCCAGCAGTGACTCCTCCAGCTGAGCGAGCTGAATCTTCTTCTCCTCTTCCTGTTGCAGGAGCTTCGTTTTTTCGCTCTCCAGCTCTGGTTTCTCCTGCTGGATGGTCAACGCTAGCAGCTAAACACACACATATGCGATAATGATGAGCTTTATGGAGTCAGAGCAGTGGGTTTGTGATAAGTGAGTGTGTGTGTGTGTGTGTGTGTGTGTGTGTGTGTGTGTGTGTGTGTGTGTGTGTTACCTGTCCTCGTAGTCCTGCTCTAGTGGTGGTGAAGTTCACCTCTGTGATGACAGACTTGGCATCAGGTGGGATGAAGGGACTGGGGTTACGGGTTGCCAGAAACAGACGGAAATCCTCGTTATAGTCAATGACTTTGTCTCCGATCTGCACCACATATCTGGGCCCTGCCACACACACAAAGAGCAAAATGAATATAAAATATTGAAAATAAAATAAAATCACAGCCAATTAGAACACTATTGTTCAAAAGTTTGGAATCGGTGTGATTTTGATTTTTTTTTTTTTTTTAATAAATTAATACTTTTATTTGGCAATAAATTGATCAAAGGTGATAGCAAATACATTTAAAATGTAACAAAAGATTTCTATTAAAATAAAATAAAATAATCAGAACACTATCGTTTAAAAGTTTGGGGTCAGTATGATTTTTGTAAAAGAAATTAATACTTTTATTCAGCAAGGATGCATCAGAAGTGACAGTAAGACATACAAAAGATTTCTATTAAAATAAAATTAAATAAATCTTAATTTGGCTGTAGGATTGGATAATAAGTTGAGGAGATGTAAACTGTTGAAATAAAAAAAAAATGGTTAAAATTACTTTTGAATTGAATTGCGATTCATTTGTCAAGCTGGAAATAAAGTCAAGTTGAGTGCACTGCATTGTGGGATACAGTGCACACGCAGTGTGTTCTGAAGTGTTTTTAACAACAACTAAAACAATTAAAAATGATTTTCAACCAACTGAAATAAAGCTCAAATAAAATTAAATATACATATTAGATGAAAAGACTAAACTTAAGCCTTAAGCTGAAGTACAAAAAACCCAAACGGAAATAAAAAATAAGGCTAAAAAAATTACAAAAGCACATCATAAAATTACTCAAATGAAAACTAAAAATATAAAAATAAAAGCTATTTCAAAATATGAATACATATTATAACAGCTTATAAATTATACTAAAATAACACTGATTCTATGCAAACCTCAAATCCCCATACTCAGCACAGTATGCAGTGTGTACTGCAGAAAACCAGTAGTATGAAAACAGCCTTAATGAATGCTGCCCAGATTGGTGTGGAATCCCGGCTTGTAGAAGAGGAGGATTTGTGATTTGTGGGGTTGCCAGATTGGATGCAACAGAACACAACAATGTGTGTGTGTTTGTGTGTGTGTGTGTGTGTGTGCGCGCCATCTCTTCTGTATGTCTGCAATGCAGCAGTCTGTACACACACTTTAATTTCCCCCTCTCTCTTTCTCTCCTCATCCAAGTGCTGAAAAGCTCTTGGTTTATCCGACTCCCGCCGGTCCCTGATAGACTCAGCCGTATCTGCTCCACACACACACACACACACAGCAGCATATGGAGGAGGCTTCAGAAATGCCCGCAGGTCTTATTTCATACACACAGGAGGATAAACACACTACAGGCGCAGTGTGAGTGTGTGTGTGTGTGTGTGTGTAAGTTTCCTAAAGGAGCATCTAACTCCACGTTCTAACCATGAGTGACACAACATGTTTCAAGCATCAATTAATTTTTCAGTTCTCACTGAAAGTTAAATCATAGAGAAATAACAAAAGCACAACCAATCAGAACAAAAACTACCATTTAAAAGTTTGGGGTCAGTATGATATGTTTTAATAAATTAATACTTTTATTCAGCAAGGATGCATTAAATTAATCTAAAGTAACAGTATAGACATTTATAATAAATAAATGCTGTTCTTTTGAACTTTCTATTCACCAAAGAATCCTGAAAAAGGAAATGTATCACAGATTGCACAAAAATATTCTGCAGCACAACTGTTTTCAGCATTGATAATAATCAGAAATGTTTCTTGAGCAGCAAATCAGCATATTAGAATGATTTCTGAAGATCATGTGACGCTGAAGACTGGAGTAATGATGCTGAAAATACAGCTTTGATCACAGAAATAAATGGCACATTATATTCACTTAGACAACAGTTATTTTGAACTGTAATAATATTTCATCATTTTTACTGTAGTTTTGGACCAGGCTGTCAGTTTTAGTTCCAGTGTAAATCTGGCATTGTTTGCCTTCAGAAACTCTCTGAGGTGACTGAAGTCCCATCATTGTATATGTAAATAAGCAACCTAATAATACGTTAGCAATGATTGAAAAGCATTTCTGTAAACACCTCAATCGATCTGACTGAGCTCAAACCAAATGAAGGAGTGGTGGAGATACTAAATAATCTGTTAAACAGCAAAATATGAGCCATGTAAACAAATCTGACTGCTTTCTCAATCGGATTCAATGCATGTGCTGAAATTCTGCAAATGCAAATGAATATTTGCATTAAACTGCAAACTTTAGTCAACATATAAATAGTACTTTCAGTATCAGAAAATCGATACAAGAAAACAGTATGTTCCAAATATACTAGTCAACATTTGAAGTGGATCAAAACCTTTCATCAAAGTTGTCCTAAAACTTGTATTTCAGTTGAAATACACTACAAATCTATATTTCAATTCTGACTATTATTTTAGATTTGTATTATTTAATGCACGTTTAGTGTACTCACCCTGTGCGATGAGATCTCGCCGCAGCAGCGGGTACAGCACAGGTTCAACGCCGTCCATCTCCTGAACGATCAAAGTTTTACCGAAGCGCACGGCTAACTCCAACACCGTCATGAAGTTAGCATCCTGAGACAGAGAACCAGATGCAGTCAAATAAACACGTACATGTGTGATTTTGGGGTTTTGACATAAAAATAGACTAATTACGCTGAAAACTAGAGTAAAGTTTTATTCTAAATAAAAATGTGTTATTTTTTTGTGGGGTTGGGTTTTTACCATGAAAGACAAACTGTGTTAATATGTGAAAAATCAAATCTACTGTTGTTTGTAATAGCGAATGAAATAAGGGCATAGGGCATTTTTTTAAGGATATTGGTAGGATCATGTTATAGCATCTCAACTAAATTCTACACCCTTGAAAATCATAACAAGCGATATCCGACTTTGGAAACTATAGTTCTCTTCTTAAATATAAAGAGGCCAAACAACAGATTAATGAGTTTCTTCAAAACTTCACAAAAAGCTTATTACGTAATTATAATACAAGTCAGACACTGAAGTGAGTTGCTGTTTTCGTCTCTTCTGAGGAAGATTCATTCACTTGTTTTGTACCAACACAGAGAAATTTAGGTCAGATTTTTTAATGGTCATCTCATTTTGTAAGTGACCTTTATTTCTGTTTTAAAGATGTTTTCTTTGGATTGTTTGTCTACTCAAAAGAGAATATAGAAAAATATTACTTAATTCATTTGTGTTTGCTGCCAGCTAAATTTCACATACATAAAAATCTGTCTCTAAACCTCTCTTTTCTTTATTCAAAGTTGATCTAGATAAGTACGTGGAAACTATCCGAAGTTCTGTTAAAAATGCATCTCTATATTCAAAACCGCTATAATCTCTATATTCAAAAACATGGTTACTAGAGTTAAACCATGGTAACCACAAATTAACCATGGTTTTGCTACACTAACCATAGTTTAACCAGGGTACTTGTAGTAAAACTGTGGTTACTGCACTTTTACTACTGTGTATTAAAACCACGGTTAATTTTCTTAAGGGATTTGTATTTGTATACTCTTTCTTTTTTCTTTGTATTGTTTTTATAACTGTACTGCCTTAATGGCAGTTTTGTCATAATTTTTTTTAATAAATAAAAGAAAATAAGAAAAAAAGATTTGCAATATGCGCTCCGAAGTTCCAATCTAAATCAAATGATTCATGAACTCGCATCTAAGTCCCGATCTAAATCATATGATTCAAAAAGCGCTCCGAAGTTCCGATCTGAATCAAATGGTTTGCAATACGCAAAATTCACGAATTAAATTTGCGAAATGATTTGCAAACCCGTTCCGAAGTTCTGATCTAAATGAAATGATTCTTGATACACGAAGTTCTGATCTAAATGAAATGATTCACGAACCCGCTCCGAAGTCCCAATCTAAATCAAATGATTCGCAATATGCGAAGTTCCGATCTAAATGAAATGATTCACGAACCCGCTCCGAAGTTCTGATCTAAATCAAATGATTCACGATACACGAAGTTCCAATCTAAATGAAATGATTCACGAACCCGCTCCGAAGTTCCGATCTAAATCAAATGATTCTCGATACACGAAGTTCCGATCTAAATGAAATGATTCACGAACCCGCTCCGAAGTTCCAATCTAAATGAAATGATTCACGAACCCGCTCCGAAGTTCTGATCTAAATCAAATGATTCACGATACACGAAGTTCCGATCTAAATGAAATGATTCACGAACCCGCTCCGAAGTTCCGATCTAAATCAAATGATTCTCGATACACGAAGTTCCGATCTAAATGAAATGATTCATGAACCAGCTCGTTCCGATCTAAATCAAATGATTCTCGATACACGAAGTTCGATCTAAATGAAATGATTCACGAACCCGCTCCAAGTTCCAATCTAAATGAAATGATTCACGAACTCCGCTCAAGTTCCGATCTAAATCAAATGATTCTCGATACACTAAGTTCGATCTAAATGAAATGATTCACGAACCGCTCGAAGTTCCATCTAAATGAAATGATTCACGAACCCGCTCCGAAGTTCTGATCTAAATCAAATGATTCACGATACACGAAGTTCCGATCTAAATGAAATGATTCACGAACCCGCTCCGAAGTTCCGATCTAAATCAAATGATTCTCGATACACGAAGTTCCGATCTAAATGAAATGATTCACGAACCCGCTCCGAAGTTCCGATCTAAATCAAATGATTCACGATACACGAAGTTCCGATCTAAATGAAATGATTCACGAAGCCGCTCCGAAGTTCCGATCTAAATCAAATGATTCTCGATACACGAAGTTCTGATCTAAATCAAATGATTCACGATACACGAAGTTCCGATCTAAATGAAATGATTCACGAACCCGCTCCGAAGTTCCAATCTAAATCAAATGATTCTCGATACACGAAGTTCCGATCTAAATCAAATGATTCACGAAGCCGCTCCGAAGTCCCGACCTAAATCAAATGATTAGCAAACCCGCTCCAAAATCAAATCAAATGATTTGTGATACGCGACCCGACTGGAGCACTTCAAAACAGTGAATCATTTTGCGTCGCAATGGTTCAACTGATTCGGAGTTTCCAAAATCTCCGTTTCACCCATCACTATGTGCTTTTTAAAATCATTACAAGCAATGCTGAAATTGGAAAATGAATGGCTCTTTTGATCTGGTTTTTGCTAGTGAATCACTTGAATTGAACAATCGAAGTCATGAGTGTGATTTTACCTGTTGGTTTATGACCTCCAGACGATGTGCTTTCAGATGAGTTCGTAACCACTCCGTCGCACGAGAGGATGGATCGATCAAGAATGGACAAGAAGCACTCTAGAGAGAGGAGAGAAGAGAAGAGGAGAGAAGAGAAGAGAAGAGAAGAGAAGAGAAGAGAAGAGAAGAGAAGAGAAGAGAAGAGAAGAGAAGAGAAGAGCTGAGAAGAGAAGAGGAGAGAAGAGAGAGAAGAGCTGAGAAGAGAAGAGAAGAGAAGAGAAGAGAAGAGAAGAGAAGAGAAGAGAAGAGAAGAGAAGAGAAGTGTATTTATTAATTATGAGATAAATCATAAAGTGACATTTTACCTCCTGTATCAGAAACCTGTCAGGAACATGTCTAGATCATATTCAACCCAAACAATGAGAAACTGGAGAGAAAATGTATTTAGCTGTCAGAAGAAATAATGTCAGAATTCATTAACTCTTAAAATAGACTTCTTTTTCTTTATGCAAAATACCATTTGTTATGTGCAGATGTGTTCCTGACAGCTTTCGTCAGACTATTTCCTGCATGTGTTCTTTCGTTTCACTCGTTCTCTTAGCAACATCACAGTGGGTCGCCATAGAAACCAGACTCCTTAAGAACGCTAATTATAAACTTCACACACACACACACACACACACACACACACTTCAAAGGGTTCAGTCAGTTAAGATGAGATCATACATCCCAAAAAATCAGCTGTATTACACATGAACAAGGGGAAACAGGTTTATTTTAAGGCCTGTTCACACAATGAAACTCTGCTTGCATTTTTTCCATTGTTCAAATCAGTTTTTGCTATATAAACTCACAGTTTTTTATCAAGTAAAAGGTCTTTAAGTGTTGTCTGATTGTAAGTCCAGCTTCAGCTGGTGCTTTGAGTCTTTTTGCTGTCAAATCTTTACTGATTTTTTTCAAGTAAACGTCAGAATAACTGTAGTAATATTTCCAGATGAACACTTGCTGGACTGAAGCAGCTCAGATTTACTTGATTCTCCATCAGTCATTTTTTAGAAAAATCAGTGCATCTCAAATCTGATCATCAGGATCTTTTGAGGAGCGTTTGTTTCCAGAAGCTTTACTTTCACTGTTCCTCAGCGGAGGAATGATCTTCATCTCACATCTTCTGAGGAGCCTTTATTTCTTCAACTCTCAATCAGCATTGGATTGCATTGCATTATATTTTTGGACCATTTCAATCTCATCTTACTAAGACATATTATTGGAGATCTAAAGTGAACACTGATATTTAGATAATTTTATTAAGAATGTGCTATACTGTCATAAAGATCTCACTGGTTTACATTTCAAGCATCAAAATTTCATCAATTTTTGTTCATATAAATATCAGCCTCTGAAGCAAATTGCATATTTTTGCTCAGTTTGAGTCTCTGAATATTGCATGTCTCCTGATGTGAACAGGCCTCTGGGGTTTGGGTGGTTAAAGCTGAGTTAGGACTAGTTGATAGTACAGAATCGTATGGTAAGTGAACACTTCTAAGTACACATCCATGTGTGTAATCTTACCCATGACCTGATTTCATTAATCTGATGTCAGCATGAGGACAGACAGATGAATGAGTGAACGCTGGGCATTATGGGAACAGATGAACAGAGCGCTCTGTGTTTGTGTGTGTGTGTGTGTGTGTGTGTGTGTTACCTGTAGGATGACCAGAGCGTTCTCCATCGACAGGTCATCAGACGGCAACCCTTCACTCTTCCAGATCAGCTGCTCGCTCTCAGAACACAGGAAGTGACGCAGATCGAACTCTGCCAATCAGAGTATAGGACTGTTAAAGCCTCAGCCAATCAGAAGAAGAGTTAAAATGGTGTTAAAACGTACTCATACAAGTCTCTAAAGTCACTTGCTGTGTGCTTACTGATTCATGTGTTCCTGTTCACTGACAGTGATGTTATTGTCAACTAAAACTAAAATTAAAATGATTAAAATAGTCTTTTTGGTAATTGAAATATAGATGAACTAAAATAAAAGAAATATTAGATGAAAAAAATTAAACGAACAAAAATTAGAAATGAATTTTGTTATTGTTAACTAAAAAAAAGAAAACTATTAAAAATCAAAAAGAATAAAACATTTAAATAAAGATTAAATAAAATGAAAATATTACATGAAAACTTAAAAAAATAGATTTTTTTTACCTAACTGAAATAAACTAAAATTAAAACTAAAAAACTAAAATTACTAAAACTACAATAAAAATAAAGATAAATAAAAAACAATTTAAAAAACACAAAAATCACAACAAGCTTACTAAAACATCTAAAAATATAAAGTTAAGAGCTAATTCAAAATACTATAATCGAAAAATATTTAAATATATATAATATATAATTGATAAATACTATAATGTAAATAATACAAAAATAACACTGTTTACTGATTGGTCAAATAACAGTATGGAAAAGATTTCTGTCCGCATGTTAAAGCTGTTGTGTGTATTGGATATTCATCTAGTTTGTGGTGTGTCAGTTTAATGTTCAGAGTCACAGTAAGTCAGTTAGTTAGTAATTTGACTTAGTGAAGAGTGAAACACTGTGACGTTTTCACAAAACACTGATGTGTTTGAGTGGCCTGACCAATGACGTGAGTATGGAGGCGGGACTATCTGTTTGAATGACATGTGACAGCACAAGTGTGCTGATTTCGTCACTGTTTTAACTCATGAATGTGTGTGTGTGTGTGTGTGTGTGTGTGTGTTACTCTGTAGTCCTGAGCTGCTCATCCAGTAGTCGAGGCTGCTGCGCCGCTGGTCTTCAGGAGCAGCAGGCAGATACGTGATGAAAGCAGCAGACAGTTGAGCTCTCTTTGGAAGAGTGTCCAGCTCCTCACGGATCTCATCCACCTACACACACACACACACACACACACACACACACACGTCTAATTAGAAACCACCCACATACACGACAGACACTTGTGCTCTAAAGTGATTCTTTGGCTGCATGTTTGTGTGTATGTCTTCAGACGGGAGAGCATGAGATTTAATTACAGCAGGAAGCAGATGGAGGGAGAGATACATACACAGCAACAGCAACCAAACTCTCTCTCTCTCTCTCTCAAACACACACACACACACACACACCTGTGCGGTCCAGCGTGTGTGCTCTCCGTCCAGCTGCTGCAGGAGTTTCTCGGCTGCGCTGATGGTCTCTTGTGCTCTGCTCACCTCAGACTCCAGTTTGGCCGCTTCAGTTGTACGACACTGAAACCTGGACGAGACGTCACACACACACACACAAAACCTAGTGAGCTGCCCACCCAGACAGCATGTAAGGCATTTAAGTATCACATGCATCAATTGTGAAGAATGCAATCCCAGAAAGCACCAGGGTTATTATTGTTAACTAAATTATAATTAAATAAACATTAATATAAAATAAAATAAACATTAACCAAAATAAATTTACATTTATCTTATTTTATTTAGTGGCCAAGGCAACATATCTCATTGTCCTTTGGTTTAAGTAAAATAACTAAAACTAAATAAACTAAGGCTCAAATTAAAATATAATAAAAACTATATAGATATATATATATAAAAAAAAAAACTAAATGACTAATTTGTTAAAAACAATTAATTAAAACAATTAAAATAAATAAAAAATAACAATAAAATAAAAATAATATAATTAAAATAACAAAAAACACGTTAATCGTGACCAAAATGGTTGTATTCTACACCAAGTTAACTATAAGTAGTCTAACTATAAGTAATAAGTAGTCTTAAACTAAATAAAATAAAATGAAAATAAAATTGATAAAAAATATAATTAAAATGTTCAACCAAAATCAATAAATTGTATATTGAAAATTTCATGAAAAGTAGTATTATTAAACTAAATAAAAAATAAAATAAAATGAATACAATAAAAAATAAGCTATAATCTTAGTAACATACTTAAAAGTGGACTATTTTGTGTGCATGAAATACTTTCAAATACTTTAATGCTTAAAATATTGTTTTCTTAGTTTAACAAAATGTTAATATCAAACTCTGTCAGAATGGGTTGTGAGTCTTACTTCTCCTTCAGCTCCAGAACTTTCTCTCCCACAGAGTTCAGCTCTTTTTCCAGCCTGTTCTTGCGGTTCTCCGTCTTCCGCAGGTTTCTGGAATAAAAGCAGAGACACTGTCTGAGAGAGAATCCCTCTGTAACAGTGCAGATGTAAGCAGAGGTTTGCTGATGTGTGTACTGACTCCATCAGGCCGGCGTGCTCCGTCTCCAGCGGCTGGATCTTCTCCAGAACGTGAGAGTACTGGACGTTGGCCTTGACCCAGGCGGCCAGAGGAGCGGCGGCTGCACTCGCACGCTTGGCGTTCTGCAACACAACACTGATGTTAGATGACCATTCACGGTAAAATTTACAAAGAGGAAAACTGTCAGTGGTTTGAGTGTTAGCTGGATTACCCTTTCTACAGAGCATGAATATAATTTTATTTTGAATTGAATATGTGTGAATCTCATGTAAACATGTCTGGGTTAAAGGGATAGTTCACCCAAAAATGAAGACTCTGTCAACATATTCTCTCCCTTAAATTGTTCCAAACCTGTACGAGTTTCTTTTTATGTGTTAAACACAAGTTATTTTGAAAAATGTTAGTAACCAAACAGTTGTTGGTCCCCCTTGACTTCCATAGTATGGAAAAAATACTATGGAAGTCAATGGTTACTAACATTCATCAAAACATCCTATTTTGTGTTCAGCAGAACAAAGAAATTCATTGATGGTGAGTAAATGATGACAGAATTCATTTTTGGGTGAACTATCCCTTTAAATTTTACTCTGAAATCAAAAGAAAAAATAAGAATTTTAATTTTTTTGTATACAAAAAAAAAATTAAGCCTACTTTCAGGACCATCAGAATTTTTTTTGCACTGAGATAAAATTATTTTAATGGCAGATAAGCACATTTATCCTCAAATTATCCCATTTGTAATCCATTTGAGCATTTTAATCATGTTATTTTGTAATTCTCATTACAAAACAACATTCTGTTTTTTCATTAATTGTCATTCTCATTAGTCTCATTAGTGTAATTTTTTTTTTTTTTTTAATTTATTTAAATGTAAATTAAATTCATGTAAATTAAATTAAAATTCAAATAGTTTTGATTGACAATATGTACAAATAGATAGATAGATAGATAGATAGATAGACAGATAGATAGATAGATAGAATTTGGGTAGGAAATATGATGTCACAATGCAATAAAATCTTTTCTTTAAAGGTGAAGTGTTGCAAATCAAAGAAATGGTGAAGAAATGCATTAAATAATGATTTCAAAATTCCATGTGTTTGACAATGTTTGAGATTCATTGTTAAAAAGTGAAAGTTTCGTTATAAAATTGGTCTCTGTGTACAATGTGAAATTGAGTTTTGTGTCAGTGTGTTCATTTAGGTGTGTGTGTGTGTCTGACCTTGGGGTCAAACGATGCCTTGTTTCTCTGCAGCAGCTCCTCGACGCTCTGTCGTATTTCGTGAGTGATGTTGCGCACGTCAAACGTGACGATGTCTTCCCTCACTCCTCGCTTGGCTAAGAAACTGCCGTTTATAAACACTCCATTAGCTCTTCAATTATTCACCTAATTTAATGCTTTTAACCAAAAGCAAATGACCTAACGTCTCCGCACGCCTATTTGCAATGAAAATGCGCTAAATTAAAAGCATTAATTAGTCTAGAATGAGATTGGATTCATTTAGCCTGAAGAGTGTGAAGGTGTAATAAGCAGTATGACAGTTTAATTTCCCGGCAAGAGATAAACACCATAAATAAAGGCAGAATTCATTGGGTTACGGCCGTTAAAGGCTAATATAAAGCATGAATGATGACAGAGCGGCTCCCACTCACATCAGCGCCTGTCTCTCTCACCTCTTCATGCTGACCCAGGACGTGTCAAATATTCCCATGAGCCTCAGCACCCCCTCCAGGATGTCTCTGATGACGTCGGGCGGCATGCGCAGCGAGCGGATCTCAGACAGAGACTCCGGTTTAATGTTCCCCACCGCCTGCTTTGCTTCGTCCACCAGAGGCTGAGCACACATAAACACACAAACAAACAAAAAAACATCAGATAGATTATTGCATGTTCATATGATCAGGACTGCTGTTAGAGAAAAATGAAACACAGACTGAATAAAAACATGAAAAAAAAAGAAGAAAATAAAATACACTTTCATGAATTCAAAACTAAAATTAAATAAAAACTCATTTTAGTTTTAGACAAACAGTACACTGTAAGAGTATAAAACTGTATAACCCTTAAACATTAAAATGCCACAAGTGATGACTAGACAGTCCTGATACATTTAATATTGTTAAAGATTTGTTTCAATTCTAACTTCGGCAGATAAAAAAATACAAAAACTCAAATAAAAGCTAAATAAAATGAAATACTAAAATTAACAGTGATATAGTCATCAACAATGAAGAATAAATTAAGTGCAACTGAAAAAAATAAAATAAAATAGAAAAATGTAAATATGAATACATTATTTTAAATATTATTAAATATAAAACAATAAAAAACAAAACTACACTAATCCTGGATGAGGACAGATCTATGTGATCAGATTCATATGAAAATGTATTATTTTTTATTTATAAATATATTATTATTAAATACTTTACAATATTTTAGAAATATTATATTATTAAATATTTAAAGAATATATTAAATTATTTTAAATATTATTAAATATTAATTATGCAACAAAAAACCTCCAATAACCCTGGATGAGGACAGATCTGTGTGATCGGATTCAGATGATCAGGTCTTATTTTAGTATCATTGATATTGATATGCTATTATAATTTTTGTTAATATTTTGCATTAGATTTTACTTTATATTTTCACTTTAATTTTAGGTAACGTTTTAGTAATTTTTTTAATTAGTTTTCTTTTTGAAAATGTCTATATCTTTTTTATTAGTTTTTATTTAGTAGTTTCAGTTTATTTAGTTTTAGTTATTTTGGTACATGCTGAAATACCTTTTTTATATTTAATTTTATTTTGCTTCAGTTAACCTTTATTTTGTTTTCTTTTTTATGGTTTTCCTCTGATAATGGCTGAGGTTAACCAGACAGGTGTGCTTACCTGAACCTCTCGGAGCTCCTCGTCTATTTTCTTCTTCCTCTCTTCAATCTTGGAGACCTCGTGTGCCATTCTCTCCTTGATCTTCTCCATCTCTGTCTTCTGGTCACTGGCGTTCTGAAACACATCACATGTAAATGTGACCTGTGCTGGCAAAATGGAATGAGCAAATTTTCACAAATGAGCACATTCTCCATTAAAATCCCTTCAAAATGATATATGACTTGTTGGAATCTGACAAAAACGACTGAGCTACAGCCGTTTGAAGGCAAGAGAGTCAGCAGAGTTGATTTTGAGAAAAATCAAGTTTAAGTTTTCTGAAAATTCCCGGTCAACTAATGTATAATATTAATGTAACACTGATGTAACTTGCTCTTGTGGTTTGATGTACAAACGCTTCCTCCGCAAAGAAAAAGTATGACAGTTCACCCCCCCTCCCCTCCCTCATTTGTAAGGGGTTTGAATGTTGGGGATGTTCTGTAAAAATATGTGACCCTGGAGCACAAAAGCAGTCTTAAGTCGCTGGGGTATATTTGTAGCAATAGCCAAAAATACATTGTATAGGTCAAAATTATCCATTTTTCTTTTATGCCAAAAATCATTAGGATATTAAGTACAGATCATGTTCCATGAAGATATTTTGTGAATTTCCTACTGTAAATATATCAAAACTTCATTTTTGATTAGTAATATGCATTGCTAAGAACTTCATTTGGACAACTTTAAAGGTGATTTTCTCAATATTTTGATTTTTTTGTACCCTCAGATTCCAGATTTTCAAATAGTTGTATCTTGGCCAAATTTTGTCCCATCCTAACAAACCATACATCAATGGAAAGCTCATTTATTCAGCAATTAAAAATTGTCAATAAACTTATGACTGGTTTTGTGGTCCAAGGTCACATATAAAAATCACAAATAAAAAAGTTACAAAAAATGTTTTCTGAAGATTCCAAAGCAAAATCACCTAGCAACGTTACATATTTTCCTCTAATTCTTTACTTACTAATAATTATAATATTATCAATCACAATATAGCTATTTTTTATTTTATCTGTTATTACAGTAGTTTAATCAAGAGCAGCGAGTGATTTGTCTTTTCTTTTAATGTATGATTAACATTGAGACAGATCTATATTAAGACCTACTCTAATGCATGGATCTAATCTAATGTTACACATCAGATCTTTCATCAGCATGGGTTTGAAAATCATATTTCACTGGTTTGGACTCATGTCATCGAGAATTCGATATGAATATTCACAAAGCTGGAATGCTGCACTTTGCAACAATAGACCTACAACTGAGAAGCAGCAGCAGTCGTCCAGAAGTGAGCAGATACATACAAATACAGATCATTTTAATTACTATCACGAGCATTGGGATCGTTAGAAGAGAGCTTAATGAACTAACTTTTGTGAAAACCTCAAATTTGACCAAAACTGACATTTTTCACTTCTTTTGCCTGTAGCTCAAAATTACAGCATGCGCATTCACACTCATTTTGCCAGCACGGGTCACAAATACACTCAGAGGACTTTGCGCCGTGTGTTTGTTAACACACGTGTCTCAAACGCACACCTGCATCGATGTGGTGATTTCCTGCAGGGCGGCGTCCGCCTCGGCCTGCTTGGTCTTCAGTAAGCTGCTCTGCTCGGCCGCCCGCCTCTTCAGCTCATCCACCAATGCCTTGGCTTCATTCATCTTGGCCACGCCCGCCTGCGGTCACACGAGCACTGAAACATTAGCATATGTGTTCATTACAAATCCGAGCTGTTGTCTCCATCAGTGACGGTGTTGACCTGTAGGTGCTGTTGTTTGTGGGTCAGCTCTTTCCGTTTGGAGCTGTAGATGGACTGGTACACCTGCAGGAAGCTCAGGTATTGACTAGGCGTGGCTCCAAATTCCCGACACGACTCATGAATCGACAGGAAGGAGCGATAGAGCTCTGCATGCACGGATGCTGAAAGACAACCAATCAGAGAGCAGTTTAACATCCACGTACAGCCATACTGTAAATACACACACTTCTCTTTCACATCATACCAGACTTCTTCTTCTTCTTCTGTTTGTCTCCATCTTTCTCATCTTCTTCCATTCGTGACAGCAGCATCTCTGGGATCTGAAGGAGAGTCACACGATCTTAGAGATGGAGAACTTCCTGTGAGCTAAGTGGATGAGCTGTGACTCAAATGATACTTCTAATATTGCTCACCTTCTTCATGCTGCTGTCAGACCAGCTCTCCATCCACTGGACTGAGCACTTCCTGTAGAGGGCGGGGTTACTCTCACAGTTAATGGTGAAGTGCTCGTTAGTGCAGTCCATAACCAAAACAACATGGAGTTTCTGCTGAACGCCTGCACAAACACACACAAAACAGTGTTACTTATAGATTACTTAATTAGGCTTTATTTTTATATTTTTATATTTTAATTTTAGTTTTAGTAAATTCATTATTTGCTTGTGTCTTTTTTATTTATTTATTTTTAAAACATTTTATTTACTGTTCATTTTAATTCAGTTTTTGTTTTAATAATTTTATTCCTTCAACTTGCACTTATTTTATTTCAGGAAACATTTCAAATTTTTATTTGAGCTTTTTTATGTTAAAGGTTTACTTCTAATATTTATTTCAGCTTTATTTCAATTAACAATAACAATTTCTTATTAGGTTTTAATTAACTACGCTAATACTCACACAAACACGTACACGTTTAAAGTATTAGATCTGCGGCAGGTTTTAGTGCTTCTTCATTAACTTTGGAGTCATCTTTATGTTCAGCAGAAAGACAAAGACAAAATAAACTTTTAGCTGATTTACACATTTTAACATTTATTTTAGTCTTGCTCTCTTGAGAAAATGGACCAAAAATATGGACATCTTGCACTTGTAGACCAATTTTTGTCTTAAAAAGGGATGAGACCATCATCAGCTTCTGACTAAAGTATTAAATAGAAAATATCAAATATTGTAAGTACTAAATATGATGTACATTAAAGTCTGCTGACATTTATTTGGAAAAAAGAGAGAAAAGGAAAGAAAAGTCTTCCAGCCAAACATTTACATTTATGCATTTAGGAGACAATTTTATCCGAAGACACCTATATTGCATTCAAGGTATAAATTAATAAAATAAGACAAAAGAAAAGAAAATAATTTTTTAAACCAATTTTATCAAATGTAATAAATTAAATTAAATAATAATTAATAGAATTATATAATTTAAGAAAGATTAGGTAAAAAGCAACGGCTCCCATATACATTTATGTATTTAACAGATGCTTTTATCCAAAGTGACCTATATTGCACTCAAGGTATGCGATTTATCATTTGAGCTACAGGAATGTTGCACTATGAAATGCATCAATACAGAAAAAAAAAATGTGCATGATAAATGTTTTATAGAACTTCAAAGCAATTGTGTGTGTGTGTGTGTGTGTGTGTGTGTGTGTGTGTGTACTGGTTTTTGTGGTTTACGGGGACAAAATTTGTTTAATGACATGGGTATGACAGAGGTATTACAATTTGAAGGTGGTTTATGAGGACACTGCCTATGTCCCCGTAATTCAAAAGGCTTAAAAAACATACTAAATGGTGTTTTTTTGAAAATCTAAAAATGCAGAAAGTTTCCTGTAAGGGGTAGGTTTAGGTGTAGGGTTGGTGTAGGGCAATAGCCCATACAGTCTGTACGGTATAAAAACCATTACGCCTATGGAGAGTCCCCGTAAACCACAAATACCAACATGTGTGTGTGTGTGTGCGTGTGCTTACGGTGGGAGAAATAGTTGAGAACTGGCCCGGTGAATCCATCCTGTGATGCCTGATCTTTCAGAGATGACAGTAGAGGCTCCAACTCTTCAGTGGAGTACAAACCTGGAACCTCACCTGTTACGAACACAAAATATGATGTACGAATGACACTGTATGTAGCGAACAGTTTGATAATATGGATAATAACTGACCTGAGGACAACAGACTGTTGACCATCTCCAGGAAGGAAGGATGAACAAACTGATGATCTTCCAGCAACAGAACAACCTGCTGTCCGTCCACAGCGGCCGACTGCATGACCTCCAGAGAGAGAAAGAGAGTTTGAGCGAGAGACTTGTGTTTTTAGCGCATAGAGAGTGAGGATGGACAGAGACTCACAGTTTTCAGATCAGATTTGAAGTGTTTCAGCGAGTACGAGCGGGAGATTTTGGGGGTAAAGAGAGACGCCCCATGCATGTGGCTGACCACGCATGTAGCTGTTCGCCGGCCGACGCCGCTACGACCCGCCAGCAGCAGCGACCCGCCCGGAGAGCTCAGGACACGGTCCACTCGAGACATGAAGTCCAGAACCTCCGGAAACAACAGGATATCCAGCTCACGGTTATCACGGCCATAAAGAACAATTCCCTGATGAGACACAAAACAACATAATGAGCTCAATTCAATTCATTTAAATGTAAAAAACAAAAGATAATCAGCTAAATGAAACTAAATAATTGAAATCAAACTTAATAAATTAAAAAAGAATAAATAAAACAATTATAACACCTGCAAGATAATAAACTTAAATAAATGAAATCGTTATTTAATTTATCAATTTGAATGAATTAATAAAATTAACAAAAAAATAAAGATATTGAACTAAATTAAATGTTTTAAATCAAATTTAATACATGAAAAAACAACAAAAACAAGATGAGCTAAATTAAATTATTTAAAACAAAAGTAATAAATTAATAAAATAAATGAAATATTATTTAATAAAATTCAACTGCAAGATAATAAGCTTAATTAAATAAATGAAATTATTATTATTAATTTCTTAAATCAAATTTAATAAATAAAATAACTAATACAATTATAAAATGTATTAAACATAACTATTTCATTAATAATCATTAATAAATGACCAAAGAATATATATATAGAATACTCTCCAACCCTATTAAGTATAGTAATAGTGACTGCTTAAGCAAACACTACTATGAAATTATGAATATGTGATATTTTATTTCTTGTCTTACCTTGTGTATAATCTCACTGAGGTCACTGGCGTTGAGACGTCCGAGCGGTTTGCCGTGTGGTGGGAGCGGCTGACCAGGAGAACGTCCCTCATGAGACGCAGCCCATGTTACAAAGTACATATCTGTAGTAAATCACAATACATGAGTCAACAATCAAACGATCAAGGCCCCATTAATTTGATCAAAAATACAGAATAAACAGTAATGTTGTAAAATATTTTAACAATTTAAAATATCAGATTTCTATTGTAATATATAATAAAATGTAATTTATATCTGTGATCAAAACTGAATTTTCAGCATCTTTACTTCAGTCTTCAGTGTCACATGATCTTCAGAAATCATTCTAATATGCTGATTTGATGCTTAAGAAACATTTCTGATTATTATCAATGTTGAAAACAGTTGTGCTGCAGAATATTTTTGTGCAATCTGTGATAAATTTTCTTTTTCAGGATTCTTTGGTGAATAGAAAGTTGAAAAGAACAGCATTTATTTGAAATGGAAATCTTTTGTGACATTATAAATACTGTCACTTTTAATCAACTGAATGCATATTGGATGAATAAAAGAAAGTGTGTGTGTGTGTGTGTGTGTGTGTGTGTGTGTGTGTGTACTTGTTTTTTCTATCCCGGTGGGGACTTAGACCTGAATACACACAGCCTCATGGGGACTTGTGTCACGGTGGGG
>JAFVLL020016231.1:0-36867 GCA_021397915.2 Tor tambroides
CACACACTCTCACTCTCTCTCTCTCTCTCTCTCTCTCTCTCTCACACACACACACACACACACACACACACACACACACACACACAGTGTTTCACTGCAGGGCTTCTCAGATGCTCACCAGTCTCTCTTTAAGCCTGTCTATCTCTCTCTCTCTATCTCTGCCTGTCTATCTCTGTTTCTATTGCTTTTTCTACCTGTCTATCTGTCTTTCTCCCTCTCTCTCTTTGTCTGTCTGTACATACCTGTCTATCTTTTGAAATCATTCTTTCATTGTATCTGTCTATCTCTATCTGTCTCTTTTTGCCTGTCTCTCTCTCTGTCTGTCTGTCTATATAGACTCTATAATAATGTAAAAAATGTAAAAATATAATAAAAATAATAAATTTAATAAATAAAAATCATCTGAAATTGTGTCTATCTATCTGTCTGTCTGTCTGTCTATAATAATGTAAAAAAAAAATATATATAATCTAAAATCATCTGAAATTATCTATCTATAAAATGTAAAAAAAAAATAATATAAAATCATTTGAAATTATCTATCTATCTATCTATCTATCTATCTATTTCTCTACATACCTGTTTATCTGTCTTTCTGTCTATCATTATTTCACACTCTATCTGGTATCTCTTTGCCTTCCTCTCTCTATCTCTCTGTATCTTTCTACCAGTCTTATTCTCTGTCTAATCTACCTTCTCTCCGTCTCTCTCTTTGACTGTCTATCTCTTAGAATATTTCTATCTTCCTCTATCTGTCTGTCTGTCTGTATCTTTCTACCAGTCTTGTTCTCTGTCTAACCTGTCTGTCTCTCCATTTCTGTCTGTCATTCTCTTCCTTGCTGTCTTTGTCCGTTTCTCTCTCTATCGCTGGCTCTATCTATATGTCTCTCTTTGTGCCTGTCTGTCTGTCTACCTTGCCGTCTCTCTCTCGGGGCCGCAGCAATATATTAATAGCTCCAGCCGCCGAGACCCAATTCCCAGAGCCGTGTAGGAATTCATTCTCTCTCTCCAGCGGGAGGGCTGACTCTTACGCATTTGGAAATTTGGCCTGTAAGTACCCTTCAGCTGGGGATCAAAGCTGTACGCTGCACATACACCGCCTGAGAACGGACGTATAGGCCCATAGAGGGAGGAGAGTTTGTGTGTGTGAGAAGGTCAGCAAGAGGCGACTCGGTCTTGGATGCTGTACAATCTCCAGACGGCGATCCCCACTGCGCAGAATTAAACTGTGTGTGTGTGTGTGTGGATCCACACGCTGAAAAACACAGCTTGACATGCAAATTTTCCACACTGCACTTAAGGGAATAAACTCACCCAGGACGACTGTGGGACTTGCACCAGTTCAAGTTTATTCCCCCGAACCCTTGAATATTTCTGCGCTGACCTGCAGTCAGTCCTTCCCACAGCTAGTTGCATCTGATCTGGAATCAGTTCATGACATCACTGTGCTGAACCGTAGGGGTCAGGGATTAACTGGTTAGCATGGCCCACTTAGCCCCTGCTAGTAAAGGCCATAGATACACCACTCTGCAGATAAAAAGCATGTTTTAGCATGAGAAAGAGAAGCATTTAAAATGTACATTTAAGAAATAAAGATGTTTCAAGTGGTTCTCACGAGTGTGTAATGGATCAGCGCTGTCATGACATCATTTTCCTGTGGCTAGTTTTGCATCACAAGAAAACATCACAGAAATGAAATTACATAATGAGGGTTTCATTTTTCTTTTATATAAATCAAACATTTTACCTAAGAATCAACACTGTTAGATATTATTATTTGTTTTCATATACATTAATATATTTTGAATATAAGCAGATTTTGTTTTAAAGCACTGGCAGATTTTTAAATACTTTTTTAAACTACTAACTAGTTTCTACTGTTTCTACTTCTTACTTAAAAAGTGAAAAAATGGCCATAATACACTTCTATTAAATACAAATAATTATCTGAAATCAGATCTTAGTATGGTATTTTAGTTTTCTTAAGTAAATTTATCTGGTTTCGAGAAAATTTTGTTATTTTAACAGTAACATTTGACAAAAATACTATTAAAAGATTTTTTGCAGGTCTCTCTCTTTGCCTATCTATCTGTCTATCTATCTATCTATCTATCTATCTATCTATCTATCTATCTATCTCTATGCCTCTGCAACAATGTCTTTCTTTCTCAGACATCAGTCTCCGTTTCTATCTGTCTCTCTCTGTTTTCATATAATCTATTTCTGTCTATCTACCTCTGTCTCTCTGTCTATACCTATATTTCCCTCTCTTTCTCTCTGTTTACTTGTATATCTATCTCTCTGTCTCTTTATACCTGTCTTTCTCTCTGTCTATATCAATTCAATTCAATTCAATTCAAATGAGCTTTATTTGCATGACTTGCACAGTATTGCCAAAGCATTGTCCATTACGTGAATAAGGAACAAACAATTATATAATACATAAACATAAACAAAACAATAGATCTGTAAAATAATTAAGTAAATAACTTGTATAGTTTCTTTTTTTTCCCACAAACAAGAAACAAGAAAAATATTTAAGACATTGTTAAAAAAAAAAAAAACTTTGCACAACATGACAACATGTAAGAAATGATCTTGCTTCAGTTTTGTCCACTGGCTGACAGTCTTAGTTTGTGACAGGCTGATACATACTGTATCTTGCTGCTGTTGTGATCATTGTGGAATTTTCCCCTAAAATGTGACTTAATTTTTCTGCATTTGGTAATGCCATAAAATTTGGTTTAATTTGTTGGAATTTTGGGAAATATGCAGCTCTAATGTTGTGATAGTAATCACATGCAGTAAGAAATGTTCCTCTGTTTCCAGCTCTTTCTGCAAGCACAGTGAACACAGTCTCTGTTCTCGTGGCTGCCATCTTTGTCTGTGCTGTCCTCTCTCTGTAGCCAGACAGTGATCACTCAGTCTGTACTTTGTTAGTGTCTTTCTTAATTTGTGATCTTTTACACAGCTCAGGTATTCTGCTGGTTTGTAGTCTCTTTTCAGGTGTAAATACAGCTCCATCTTCTTTTGTATTTTAGTGGCATCTTTCCAATAGGCGATGTAATTTTGTTTTTGTAACTGTGTGATTTGGTTTGGCCGGATTGTGTTGTGCTGGTTTGGGTGTAGTTTGAGTGCCAGCTGTAAAAGTGTGCTCCTGCCACTGCAGGGCTTCAGCCTGGTAAGAGCTCGGATCACTGCATTTCAGGTGCTGGTGGAATTTCACAGCTCTCTTTTGAATATTAATTAATAATGGGTATTGTCCTAATTCAGCTCTGCACGAGTTGTTTGGGGTTGCTCTGTTAACTTTTAAGATGTTTTTACAAATTTGGCTATGCATAATTTCAATTTCTTCTTTTTCCCATTTAGAGAAATCTTGGGTTTTTAGAGGTCCCCATATCTCACTGCCATATAGTGCAATTGGTTCGATTATTGCTTTTAGGATTTTTAGCCAGGTTTGAATTGGAATTTCATACTGAATTGTATTTTTGATCATGTAGAAGACTCTCAGTGCCTTTGCTTTCAGTTCATTCACAGCCAGATTGAAGTTTCCTGTTGAGCTGATTTTTAGTCCCAGATAGGTGTATTCATGGGTGTGTTGGAGGACCTGGTTTCCTGCTCTGAAAGTGTATTTATTTTCCTTACACCTGGGTCTCTTCTGAAAAATCATTATTTTTGTTTTTGTTAGATTCATTTTAAGAGCCCATGTTTGAGTGAAAGTCTCTATGATGTCGAGGAGCTGTTGTAGTCCCTCTTTTGTTTTTGACAGAATGACAATCATCTGCAAAAAGGAGACATTTGATCTCTGATTTAGTTAGGGTTGGGCCGGGGGCAGTCGAATTGTTTAATTCTTTGGCTAATTAATTTATATAAATGTTAAACTGAGTGGGGCTCAATGGGCAACCTTGTCTAACTCCTCGTTGTTGAGAGAAAAATTCTGTTTGTTTGTTCCCTATTTTTACAGCACATGTATTGGTTTTATACATGGTGCTCATTAAAAAGTTTTCCCTCCAATCCATTTTTCCCATAGTTTTAGAAAGAGTCCTTCATGCCAGACCGAATCAAAAGCTTTTTCAAAGTCAATAAAGCGAGCAAAGATTTTGGTTTTGTTTTGGTGTACGTGCTTATCAGTGATAGTGTGGAGGGTATAAATTGTGGTCAGATGTTCTGTTTGGGCAGAAATCCAATTTGACTTTTTTCCAAGAGTTTGTGAGTTTTGAGAAAATTTTGTAATTGTATGTTAATAATCGAACAGAATATTTTCCCCAGGTTGCTATTGACACACATGCCTCTGTAATTGCTTGGCTCAAACTTGTCTCCTTGTTTAAAGATGGGTGTAATTAAGCCTTGATTCCAGGTGTGGAAAATAGCCTACACTCAAAACAATGTTGAATAATTTGGTTATTGCAGTTTTGAATTTGCCATTTGTGTATTTGATCATTTCTATCTATATCTATATTTCCCTCTGTCTCTCTCTCTCTGCCTGTCTATCTCTCTGTCTACTCCTATATCTCTCTCTTTCTCCATATACTTGTTTCTCTGTCTATATCTATATTTCTCTCTGCCTATCCCTCTTTTTACTTATATATCTATCTCTCTGTCTTCATATACCTGTCTGTCTCTCTTTTTATATCTATATTTCCCTTTTTCTCTCTGCCTATCTCTGTCTCTATTTACCTGTCTGTCTATCTACATGTCTGTTTCTTTATCTATATTTTCCCATCTGTCTCTCTCTCTCTCTCTGTCTACATCTCTCTCTCTCTCTCTCTCTCTCTCTCTCTCTGTCTCTATATACCTGTTTGTCTCTCTGTCTTTATCTATTAGACAAAAAATACTATTAAAAACAGGATCTTCTGCAGTGCATCATGTGGTGAAGGGCCTCCCAAAGGAAGTGGGTCCTCCAACTGTACTATGGGTCCAGTACACCACTGACTTCATTTTCTAGTCGAGAGAAAGCTGGTTTAGGATCATCAGTAGACAGACATTACGGTTTAATAAACGTGCTGTCTGAGGTAACTGGCAGGTAAGAGCGCGATGCTTTGGGAAACAGTCACGGAACGCTTGTGAGTCACGGCGCCCTTCCGCCGGCAAGACCCATTTGATTCTCTCTCTCTCTCTCCGTTCGCTCGCTCGTCTCTGCCAGATCTGACGCTTCCTTTAATTCTCTCTCACGCTCGCTTGCCTCTCTCTCTTTATCAGATTCCTTCCTGCGCCCGTGTCTGCCGTCGCACCTATTAAAGACACTCGGCAAATGGAATTCCTCAATATCGCACTCGGCGCCGCTTTGATGTGAAAGAGAGAGACAGAGAGATGGGGGGGAGGTGGTAGCATGAAAAAAAAGCATGAAAAAAAGCTGCCAAATTGCGTGCTCGTTTTATCAAATGCGGGCTGATATTTGTCACTGAACGGCTAGGACTCCGCAGAGTATTTTAATTAACGCAGGGAAAACGCTGCTGCAGACTCGTTTGCGGTTTACCACATGATTTCTTCTTATTTCAGCTCATGAAATATGTGTTCTCAAAAGTGAACTAATTTCCAAAAAAAAAAAAAAAAAAACACCTGTCGGAGTAGGTCGTTTAAATTCACTGGACCTGGAAACAAACTGTGTTACAAATTTCTTAGAAAACCAAGGTTTCTGTGGGTCTTAAGAAGTCTTAATTTGCCCTTCCACAAATTAAGGCCTTAAAAGGTCATAAACCAGAGCAGAAAGTCTTACAATTAATAAAGTAATGGCATTAAATGTTGCATACACTGAAAAAAGTGAATATCTTTGTTAGTTTTTATCTTGTTTTCTATCACATCTAAACATCCTTAAGTCAAGATACATTTACTTGAGTTGGAAATTGAACATATGAAGTCTTGTTTCTCTGAGAAACTGAACAAAATGAAGTGAATTTATGGTTAAAACAAGAACAAACATCTGGGGTATGAAAACTTGTTTTCCCTTTAAATTAAGTTGATTTTTCTGATCCCACTGGCAGATATTTGTCCTTTTTACACCATAAATTCACTTCATTTTGATAAATTTCTCAGAAAATTATCTTGATTTAAGAAATTTTACACATTTCCACTGGAAAACAAGACAAAAATACTGATGAAGAACATCGCTTTTGTGCAGTGTGATCAAAAGATATAGTATAAGTTATTTCCATAGTCTAGTTAAGATATTTTTGTGTGCAAATTTAATTAAAACATAATGGAGATCAGTTGGGAGCTGCATTATCAAACTTTGCTAATACAACTCATGTTCTCCAAAGACATTCACATTTAGAGAACATATTGACATATCGTGTTCTCTTTAATTTATTTGTAAATTTTCCTTAATCAGTCTTAAAAAAGGTCTGGTCTTTAAAACATTTGCCTTTATAAAATTTGCTGAAACCATGAAAAGTCACCCAAATAATAATATGCAAATAACCATGAAAACTCACTCAAACAAGAATATGTATTTAATCTTATATAGTTAAAATAGCAAACTAAGGAGAAAACACTTACCTTATCTTGTTGTTGATGTCTAAAGTCCTGCATTGAATCAAACTCTGCCATATTTTTGGCACAATTTCATCTATGGCTTGACAGAAGCTAGTCAAATTAACCACATGCCAACATGGGTAGGTTGCGTGACATGCCGTCATCCTTGAAAACCAGCAATAAAACTTTGTAAGATAAAATATGACCCAAATTAAATTCTCTCTGTCCTGTACTAAAAACCCTGACATTTGCATTGGCCGGTCTGCAGGGCACTGTTGCATTGGCAGGCTGGCACTGATAAACTGGCATTCACTCAAGCACACTGATCTAATGCAGTAGGAAACGCTTAGTTCACTACTGAGACAGTCAGTTGTTTGTGGCGTGTCAAAGTCTAAAAGCTCAGTGTGTTTGTATGTGTCTCAATACTCTGCTTTCTTATCCTAAAACACTTAAGTGAAGTCATTTTCTCGTGCAGGAAATCTGAGAAATGGAAAAGAGAAAGTGCAACAAACAACAAGACCTAGATTATTATCACAGGAAATTACACATTTCTCAGCATTTCTGTGAGATGTGGCATTTTGCGGTCACCTGTGCATTATTTTCTGTTGTAATTTTCACTTTCTTTTAAGGCAGCATGCTAACTGAAATGAAACCTCTCAAGTAAATGATTCGGAAGACTCTATATAAGTGACAATTCTGTGGATTACACAAATAAAATTTTTACACAGGAAACACAACTCGCAGTCATTACCATGTTGCTAAGCTAACTCCGCAATAATCCAATCAGTGAGATATTAATGTCTAAATTTATGTCGTTTTGAGTATACATAAACAGTTACTTTTACAACGTCTCTAAAACGTTTTATTTTGGCTACTTTTTTGTTTACAAAATATAAATTGAAAAACTAGGATGACGCAAAATATTACCAATGTTATGAACAGTGTTGGGCAAAGTTACTTTTAAATACATTACAATATTGCATTATTCCATAAAAAAGTAACTAATTGCGTTACTTAGTTACTTTTTATGGAAAGTAATGCATTACATTACTTTAGCGTTTCTTTTTGTCACCTGGGCTGGGTTTGCTTCTTTATTTTTAATAACAGAAAACCCAAAAGTTATATTTTTTGCGACTGTAAAGGCCCTTGAAATTAGTAAGCCTCAGGCTAAAGAAAATTCCTCTGCTTCTGCACTTACTCCCAGTTTCTCTCAACACGGGTACAGGACAGTGTCAGTGAATGAATAGGACCACAAAGTAACTTGAGTTACGTATTTGAAAAAGTAACTCAGATATTTTCTTGTTAATTTAAAAGTAATGCATTACTTTACTAGTTACTTGAAAAAAAGTAATCCGATTACGTAACTCGCGTTACTTGTAATGCATTACCCCAACACTGGTTATGAAATGTAAAAATAATTGGAAAAACTGAAACGACAGTTAAGACTCTAACACTATTAAAAATAAAAAGGCCACAAATTTAAGTCATTGATATAAAATATATGGTAAATTTTTTAAATTGTATAATTTGCATTCATAAACATGAAAATGCCACTAGATAACAGTAGATGACCCTGAGATATTTAACACTTGTATTTAAATAATATCTCATTAAATTTGGAAGAACAAAAATGCAAAAACAAAAATGTCTAAAATAAAAACTACAACATTAATAAAAAAGTAAATGAATTAAAAATGTAAACTAAAAATAAAATAAAATGTAAAAAAATAAATGATAATATTATAAAAATTATTTTAGTTTAAATAAATAATATATTTTTTAAAACCCATTTAAATTATGAGTATTACGATTATCAAAGGAAAATCTATCATTATATATAAAATGTTGTAAAATAAAACCATGAGAAAACATGCATGTGATGCAAGTCTTCAAGTCTTTTACAAAACAAGCGTGTCATTTGGGACAGAGCCATTGAGTCCTTTCTGTGCACGTAGGTTCTCAGTGAATCTTGAAGCATTTAATTACAGCCGAGGAGAAGAATGATTAACAGATAACTAGGGGAAAAACAACGGAACGCAAACGAGATTGACAGAGATTGAAAGGGCGGCCCATGCAGCGGGGACATCTGCCAGCCGAGTGACCTCTGCCATTTGTAATGATCAACCGTGGAAAACACACACACGGACACAAACGAGAGGATGGACGTGGCCAAAATTTGGGCTAAAAAAGACTTGGCAGAAAGTGAAAGAGAATGTGTGCGTGTGCGTGTGCCCGGCTTGCCAAGGTTGGCAGGGTCTTTGATTCGCTCTGACAGTCTTTGATGCCCTCCCAGTGCCCGCTGCACCTCTCTCTACACACACACACACACACACTCACAAACCCTATGTGCCAGGATCAGACATGGTAGAACTAGGCTGACGTAACGCAGAGGAAAAGATGAGAGCGGGCCGGGAATGAGGCATGAAATGCAGAGGTGGAAAAAAGAGGAACGTTGTTGTCATCCTCCGTTAGCGGCCGTACTGAGATTTTTTCCCTGGCACGCTTCCCACCGTGAGCCGCAGAACACGAGTCTGCTGAATGCGAAAACAGGAGCAGATAGTGGAGAATACCAGCAGAGACGGAGCAGCCTGTTAACGGGAGACAGGTACAGACGTGTCCTGCCTCTCGCCGTCTCTTTCTCTCGCTCATTTTATCTAATAGAGCTCCTGTTCTGAAGGTAATCCTAATCTGAACCTTCATACAAATGCTAACCCCCAAAATGTGTGAATATTTCGATTCAAAACCAAAACAGTCCTTTTCAAGATTTGAAAATCTCCAGAGAACGACTACCAGGGCCCTGTGGGAATATCTACTCGCACATACACCTGAGCACTTACAAGCGTTCAGCACTTTAACAAACAACACATCAATGTCTTCTCTGCACATGGGAATAACAAGTCGAAGAAAATATACGCAGGACATATAACAAGGTCATCTGTGACATCGACGCGCTTCAAGACACTGCTTCAGAAAACTTTTTTTTTGACAATCTTGACATGTAAATTATTTAGAGGAGTCCTGTGTTGTCTAGAAATGCTGTTTTTATTTCAATCAGTTATTAATAGTTAGTCATATCTTCTTGAAATCACGGTTTTTGGGGCCACTGCAGCTTAGTAAAACGTAAGCAGATCCATACAAGTGGATTTTCATAGGCTCTGAATCAATGCAAAACAAGTTTAAGTAAATATAAAAAAAATATAATAATGGATTTTTCAAAATCAATTTTATATAAACTGAAAGTTATAAATGAAAAAATAAATGAATAAATTTTAGTTTTGAACAAATTGGTTTAGTCAATGATTCAATGACTCACTCAAAAATCAATAAATCACTTATAAAGACGGTCACTTGAACAGATCAGTGTTTTGAACAAATCCATTTAGTGAATCATCAGTGAGACACTTGTGAAGATGGTTACTTGTTCATTTCCTGAATTAATCAGTGCATTTGAACAAATTGTTTGAATGAATGATTTAATGACTCACTCATTAAACGGTTACTTGTTCATTTACTGAATGAATCAGTGTGCTTGAACAAATTGGTTGAATGAATGATAACAAAGACTTATTTGCTCAATTTTTGAATCACTTTAGTGAATGATTCAATAAGTCACTTATAAAAACTGTCACTTCAACAAATCAGTGTTTTGAACAAATCCATTAGTGAAACATCAGTAAATAACTCATGAAGATGACTACTTGCTCAGTTCCAATCAGTGCACTGGAACAAATCAATTTAATTAATGATTCAATGACTCACTTATAAAAACACCCACTTGTTTAGTTCCTAAATGAATCAGTTTTTTAAACAAACTGGTTTAGTCAATGATTCAATGACTCACTCATTAAGAAAGTCACTTGTTCATTTCCTGAATGAATCAGTGTGTTTGAACAAATTGGTTGAATGAATGATTCTATGACTCACTCATTAAGATGGTCACTTGTTCATTTCCTGAATGAATTAGTGTGTTTGAACAAATTAGTTGAATGAATGATTTTAACGATTCACTCAAAGACTCATTTGCTCAATTTCTGAATGTATTAGTGTTTTGAATGAATCAGTTTAGTGAATGATTCAACAAGTCACTCATTAAAAAGTCACTTTTTAGTTCCTGAATTAATCAGTGTTTTGAACAAATCAGTTGAGTAAATAAATCAATGATTCACTTATAAAAATGGTTACTTGTTCAGTTCCTAAATTAATCAATGCATTTGAACAAATTGTTTGAATGAATGATTCAATGACTCACTCATTAAGATGATCACTTGTTCATTTCCTGAATGAATCAGTGTGTTTGAACAAATTGGTTGAATGAATGATTCAAATTTGCTCAATTTCTGAATCTATCAGTGTTTTGAATGAATCAGTCTAGTGAATGATTCAATAAGTCACTTCAACAAATAAGTGTTTTGATCACATCCATTAGCGAAACATCAGCGAATCACTCATGAAGTGATTTACTTGTTCAGTTCAATTAATGCATTTAAACAGATTAATTTAATGATTGATTCAATGACTCACTTATAAAAACACCCACTTGTTTAGTTCCTAAATGAATCAGTTTTTTAAACAAACTGGTTTAGTCAATGATTCAATGACTCACTCATTAAGAAAGTCACTTGTTCATTTCCTGAATGAATCAGTGTGTTTGAACAAATTGGTTGAATGAATGATTCTATGACTCAATCATTAAGATGGTCACTTGTTCATTTCCTGAATGAATTAGTGTGTTTGAACAAATTAGTTGAATGAATGATTTTAACGATTCACTCAAAGACTCATTTGCTCAATTTCTGAATGTATTAGTGTTTTGAATGAATCAGTTTAGTGAATGATTCAACAAGTCACTCATTAAAAAGTCACTTTTTAGTTCCTGAATTAATCAGTGTTTTGAACAAATCAGTTGAGTAAATAAATCAATGATTCACTTACAAAAATGGTTACTTGTTCAGTTCCTAAATTAATCAGTGCATTTGAACAAATTGTTTGAATGAATGATTCAATGACTCACTCATTAAGATGATCACTTGTTCATTTCCTGAATGAATCAGTGTGTTTGAACAAATTGGTTGAATGAATGATTCAAATTTGCTCAATTTCTGAATCTATCAGTGTTTTGAATGAATCAGTCTAGTGAATGATTCAATAAGTCACTTCAACAAATAAGTGTTTTGATCACATCCATTAGCGAAACATCAGCGAATCACTCATGAAGTGGTTACTTGTTCAGTTCCAATTAATGCATTTAAACAGATTAATTTAATGATTGATTCAATGACTCACTTATAAAAACACCCACTTGTTTAGTTCCTAAATGAATCAGTTTTTTAAACAAACTGGTTTAGTCAATGATTCAATGACTCACTCATTAAGAAAGTCACTTGTTCATTTCCTGAATGAATCAGTGTGTTTGAACAAATTGGTTGAATGAATGATTCTATGACTCAATCATTAAGATGGTCACTTGTTCATTTCCTGAATGAATTAGTGTGTTTGAACAAATTAGTTGAATGAATGATTTTAACGATTCACTCAAAGACTCATTTGCTCAATTTCTGAATGTATTAGTGTTTTGAATGAATCAGTTTAGTGAATGATTCAACAAGTCACTCATTAAAAAGTCACTTTTTAGTTCCTGAATTAATCAGTGTTTTGAACAAATCAGTTGAGTAAATAAATCAATGATTCACTTATAAAAATGGTTACTTGTTCAGTTCCTAAATTAATCAATGCATTTGAACAAATTGTTTGAATGAATGATTCAATGACTCACTCATTAAGATGATCACCTGTTCATTTCCTGAATGAATCAGTGTGTTTGAACAAATTGGTTGAATGAATGATTCAAATTTGCTCAATTTCTGAATCTATCAGTGTTTTGAATGAATCAGTCTAGTGAATGATTCAATAAGTCACTTCAACAAATAAGTGTTTTGATCACATCAGTAAGCGAAACATCAGCGAATCACTCATGAAGTAGTTACTTGTTCGGTTCGGATTAATGCATTTAAACAGATTAATTTAATGATTGATTCAATGACTCACTTATAAAAACACCCACTTGTTTAGTTCCTAAATGAATCAGTTTTTTAAACAAACTGGTTTAGTCAATGATTCAATGACTCACTCATTAAGAAAGTCACTTGTTCATTTCCTGAATGAATCAGTGTGTTTGAACAAATTGGTTGAATGAATGATTCTATGACTCAATCATTAAGATGGTCACTTGTTCATTTCCTGAATGAATTAGTGTGTTTGAACAAATTAGTTGAATGAATGATTTTAACGATTCACTCAAAGACTCATTTGCTCAATTTCTGAATGTATTAGTGTTTTGAATGAATCAGTTTAGTGAATGATTCAACAAGTCACTCATTAAAAAGTCACTTTTTAGTTCCTGAATTAATCAGTGTTTTGAACAAATCAGTTGAGTAAATAAATCAATGATTCACTACAAATGGTTACTTGTTCCAGTTCCTAAATTAATCAATGCATTTGAACAAATTGTTTGAATGAATGATTCAATGACTCACTCATTAAGATGATCACCTGTTCATTTCCTGAATGAATCAGTGTGTTTGAACAAATTGGTTGAATGAATGATTCACAAAGATTAATTTGCTCAATTTCTGAATCTATCAGTGTTTTGAATGAATCAGTATAGTGAATGATTCAATAAGTCACTTCAACAAATAAGTGTTTTGATCACATCCATTAGTGAAACATCAGCGAATCACTCATGAAGTGGTTACTTGTTCAGTTCCAATTAATGCATTTAAACAGATTAATTTAATGAATGATTCAATGACTCACTTATAAAAACACCCACTTGTTTAGTTCCTAAATGAATCAGTTTTTTAAACAAACTGGTTTAGTCAATGATTCAATGACTCACTCATTAAGAAAGTCACTTGTTCATTTCCTGAATGAATCAGTGGGTTTGAACAAATTGGTTAAATTATTGATTCAACGACTCACTTATAAAGACTTACTATTCAATTTCTGAATTTATCAGTGTTTTGAACAAATCAGTTTAGTCATGTATTTAAAGACCCAGCTCATAAAAACAGGCACTCGTTCATTTCCTAAACAAATCAGTACGAATTGATTAAATTAATGATTCAATGACTCACTCATTAAAGCTTGTTAATTTCCTTAATGAATCGGTATGTTTAAACAAATAAGTTAAATGAATGATTCAATCACTCAGTCACCTACTGGCCTAACAATTTAACCTTGAGAATGAGGCAGTAAGACAGACTTACCAATCAACCAATAAGAAGATGCACATTTCATCTGGACCTTTTATAATTTTCGATCTGTCTTCTATTCTTTTCTCTCATTCCTTCTCTTCTCATATCTCTCTCTCTTCCGCAGACAGTGCTTTGGGGAGTAGCAAAGATGACAGAACGCTCAAGAATGATTCACAGATGGAGAACGCACATGAAGACGAGGGCTTGGAAAGGGAAAGCCAGAGAACAGCATGAGTAGTGCAGCACTGCAGCATGTGAGGGCAAGAAGGACTTCAACACACACACACACGTTAAGAGCATACCAGAGCTGTGTGTGCGTAAAGAGGGTTGGGTTTCTAAATGACAGATCATTATCATGCTAATTAAAGCATTTTGTAGCTGTGACTGGTGCAGTATTTGTGTGTGTGTGTGTCTAATTAAGGCCGGTTCATCAGCGCCCAGCTCATTTACACCGTGCTAGAGCGACAACCCTGATTCAAGCACACCGACAATAATGAAGCTACTAATTATTATAGCACTTTAACATATTTAGCCTTAACTGAGCCAACCCCGAACAACTGAACCACCTCAAGTGAACCACATGAACCCAACAAAGTTTCAGCAGTTCAACATAACCTAGCACAGCTGAGCCACCCAAACACAATTCAACACAGGTAAACCTAGAAAAGCTAAACTAAACCAACACAGCTCAATCAACATGTCTGAACTACACCAAAACCTTTCCTCTTTTGGACTACAGAAAGGCTTTAGATAGATAGATAGGGCTTTTAGATAGATAGATAGATAGATAGATAGATAGGTAGGTAGGTAGACAGATAGATAAACACAGCATATTAAGATCAGACCCTGTTCCTTTGGTGATGGGATATAAACTGATCTCAGTGCAACACCTTTACCTTAGAGGATTTATTCTCGTGACCCCCGTTGACTCAGTAATGTTGGAGACGGCACGGCCTTGGTTCGGTTCAATGAAGCGCTTCCTCATGCTAATGCTAGAAGCTGGAGAGAGAGAGGTTTAATTAGCGACTTAGTATTGATCAGCGCTGAGGTTACCTTTGCTGGCAGAGCACAGTCTGAGGAGCCGCATGTGCGAGCGCTTGTGTATGTCAGTACCGAGAATGTAATTAAGACATTCAGAAACCGCTGGGGTGCTGCTGGAAATTGGGATCCTTTGGCGCACCGTGTGTGTGCGTCTCCTGAGCCATTATGACACTCATAATGATCTGTTGTCCTTATCAACCAAGACAAACGTAGTGAGAAAAAAAGAAAGAATAAAATATGGTTAATGAGCATGAGGGGCAATTGCAAAAGATACTGTATATTTACAGTGAAGGTACACCAATATCATGGTACACTGATATATACCTTTACTTTAACAAAGCAATTCTGAAAATACCACGATATTACCAATGCACCTTGTACAAAAGCATGGTAACACCATTGTAAATGTCTGAAAAAACACAGTATGGTAAATGTAAAACATGCTAATACAATGGAAAATGTCCAAACGAAAATGTAGTGCCATAATAACTATAGTAATAGCATGTTAAATGTCTAAAAAAAATGTGGTAATACCATGGTAAATATTTAAAAAACAACAACATAACACTAAAATAAATGTCTAAAACATGGTAACACAATGGTAAATGTCTGAAAAACATGGTAACACTATTGTAAATGCCCACAAACAGTAATTGCACTGTAAACATCAAAAAAAAAAAAAAAAAAAAAAAATTACATTTTATAATACTATGATAGATGTCCAAAAACAGGATAGCACCATGGTAAATTTTTCTAAATAACAGAAACAGTATGGTAAATGTCCAAAATGTCCATGTTTTTTTGTCCAAAAAAAACAAAAACAAAATAGTAATAGCACGGTAAATGTCTGAAAAAAAAAAAAAACATGACAATACCATTGTAAATGTCCTAAAAAAGTAATCACATTGTATAAATGTCATGGTAAACATGTTAATACTATGGTAAATGTCCAAAAACATGGTAATCATTATAAATGTTTGAAGATAACATGGTAACACTACAATAAATGTCCACAGACATGGTAGTACCATAGTAAATGTTCAAACAACTGCAATAGCATGTTTAATGAACAAATAAGTCCCTGTTTTTGGTCTAAAAAACAGTAATAGCATGGAAAATACCTGTAAAACAAGATAATACCATAATAAATGTTAAAAAAAAACATGGTAATACCATTGTAAATGGTCCAAAAAAATTTAATAGCATGGTAAATGTTAAAAAAACCTATAGTAATACCATGTCCAAAATAGCATGGTTGAAGAGTGTTTGTATGCATAAATTTGTGTTCTGAAAAGTGAACTAAGAACATCTCTCTCTTTAAGAGCTTTGAATTCACTAGTGGAGGGGCAGAGACAGGAAACCATGGAAACCAGAGGTTTTTGATAAATAGCTGAAGTGTGTCCCTATGCGTGTTTGCGTCCTGCGCTCTGTCATGTCTGCTATCTGTAAGTCCTGACGATGTGTCTGTGCATGTTTATTTGTGTATTTCACCTCAACTAATCTCCAATTTACACCCTACAGTACAGGCAGATGTGCAAGCTGCAATAAATGCACTAAAGTCAGTCTCAACTAGTTTTTCATTATACATAAGATGATGACCCAATAAAATGACAATAAGCCCTTTAACATCTGAAAAATAAACATATGTCCTTAAAATCAAACATTGAAATGTTTTAATATTACCATAAACTGCAACAATATGCAAAATTATTAAAATGATACAGGCTGAAGAGGAAATAAAAAAGGTAATTGTGAGATAAAGTCATGTTTTAAAATATATAGCCATAATTGGCAGAAATAAAGTCACAATTACGAGAAAAACGATTGCAATTGTGAGACAAACTTTCAATTGCGGGATATAAAGTCGTATTGTAAAATATAGTTGCAATTATGAGAAATAAGGTTGCAGTTGTGAGATATAAAGTCACATTGTAAAATATAGCCTCAATTATCAAATATAAAGTCATAATTGTGAGATACAACTTCACGTTGTGAAATATAAAGTCCCAATTATGAGAAATTGACGCAACTAAGAGAGAAAATCACACTGTGAAATATAAAGTTGTAATTACAAGTAATAAAGTCGCAATTGCAAGATATAAAATCACAATTATGAGAAATAAAGTTGCAATTGTGAGACAGTCAGGATTACAAGACAAAGGTACATCGTGAACTATAAAGTTGCAATCACAAGAAATAAAGTCGCAATTATAATACATAAAGTCACATTGTGAAATATAAAGTTGCAAATATGAGAAATAAATTTATAGTTGTGAGATATAAATCGCAATTATGTTAATTAGAAATTATGCTGAAATTTGAGACAAAGTCAGAATTGCGAGACAAAGGCACACCGTGAAATATAAAGTTGCAATTATGAGAAATAATGTTGCAATTATGAGATCTAAAGTCACATTGCGAAATGTAAAGTTGCAATTACGAGAAAAGTCACAATTGCAAGATATAAAGACACAATTCTGAAAAAAATTAAGTTGCAATTGTGAGACAAAGTCAGAATTGCGAGACAAAGGCACACTGTGAAATATAAATTCGCAATTATAAGATATAAAATCACATTGTGAAAGATAAAATTGCATTTACGAGAAATAAAGTCGCAATTGCACCATTGTCACCATTTCAATATATAAGTCACAATTACGAAAATAAGGTTGCAGTTGTGAGACAAAGGCACATTGTGAAATATAAAGATGCAATTATGAGAAATAAAGTTGCAACTGTCAAATATTACATCATGTTGAGAGATATGTCAAAATTATACGAAACAAGGTTGCAACTGCAAAACAAAATCACAATTACTTTTTTTTTCAACTCTAAGGCAAAAACTGGCTTTCATACATATCCTCATTTCAGGTGAACCCAAATTTAATGTAGTCTGGGTAATATTTTCTTTAATCTTGCGTAGTCTTCAGCAGTCAACGCTGTGGTACATTGTGATTCGCTGTGTGTTTGTGTATCTGTGCATGATTGTTAGTACTGTTGCAGCGACCACAGCGGGACGTCTGCCTCTCTGTCTGTCTGTCTCATATAATTGTTGTTCTTAAATTCGGTTAAACTCAGGACAAAGAAACCGCCGATCCATTCTGCTCTCTAGCTCCGTCATTATTCTCGTCCCTTTTTTTACGTTCTTTTTGCCATCTAATTGGTGGACGGCGGCGCAGCTTAATGGAGGCAGACTCTGCTGAAAGCTTTTCACCACTCACCCAATTAATCTCCCTCTCTCTTTCCCTCAAACACACATTCAAAAGTTTTCTCTCTGTTCTTTGTAACACACAAAGTCAGCCTGGGTGAATCTCAAGAACCCTCTCCCGATATTTCCGATGAACATTTCCGGTTTGTATATGACCCCAGAATCAAAAGAGACAAGAAATTAAGCTTTTTTTTTTTTTTTTTTAAAGCATTAGGCTTTTTTGCCATTATTTTCATGACATCCACAATTGGAGTTTTTAAAAAAAAAAATGCTCATTACCAAAATGCAAAAATAGTCATTCTCATTACCGTCATGCAAAATAGTGATATATTATTTAAATTAAAGTTTGTATACATAATGGTAATATTTTTGTACTGAATTTAATGTCAGTCAATTTTCCTGCTGAAAAAAAAACAGTAAATAAATAATAATAATAATAAAAAAACAGACTAAGCTAGTTTCCTGGTCTTAGCTGGGTTAAACTGGTTTAGCTGCTCTCTCAGCCTGGTTAAGCTTAACCATTATTAGGTCTCACAGCCTGACCGGCCTAAAACCCCCTAAAACCAGCGAACTATACTAGTCAAGACCAGAAAACCAGCTTAGGCTGGTTTAAGCAAGAGCCATTTTTACTTTAATACATACATACATACACACACACACACACACACACATATATATATATATATATATATATATACACACACACACACACACACACACACACTGTGAAATATAAAGCCACAGTTACAAGAAATAAAGTCATAATCACGAGATATAAAGTCGCAATTATGAGAAATAAAGTTGAAGTGGCCTTAGGCAGGTTTATTCAAGATCCATTACTGTCTTTTTTATTTCAATATATTAAAAATATTATCCTACAATAATGTGAATCATCACTGAAAATAAATTCAGATTAAACTCAAACCCTCAGAAGTCCAGATGATTTTGGTAATGAAAACATTATTCACAGTAAAAGAATGGTAAATGTCAAAGTAAATATGATAACACAATATCCAATATTACAATATAAGTAAATATAATCATACAATAAATAAGTCATCATGAAATCTAAAGTTGCAATTATGTGAAATAAAATTACAATTGTGAGACTATGCAAAATGTTAGAAAAATTTGGTAATATCTTGGTAAATGTCAGCAAAAAAAACATGGTAATACTATGATAAAAGCCAAAAAAAAAAAAAAACAGTACCATGGTAAATATGCAAAACAACAGCAATAGCATGGTAAATGTAAAAAATGAAAAATGTGCTTTTTTTGTCTAAAAACTGTAAAAAAAAACAAAACAAAACAAAAAAAACATGGTAATACCAGTGTAAATGTCCCCTAAAAACAGTAATAGAATGGTAAATGTCATAGTAAATATGATAATAGAATAAATAAGTCACGTTGTGAAATCTAAAGTTGCAATTATGTGAAATAAAGTCACAATTGCAAGACTATGGAAAATATCAGAAAAATTTGGTAATATCTTGGTAAATATCTGAAAAACATGGTATTACTATGATAAAAGTAAAAAAAAAAAAAAAACATGGTAGTACCATGGTAAATATGCAAATCAACAGCAATAACATGGTAAATGTTAAAAAGGTATTTTATTTTTGTCTAAAAACTGTAAAACAACAACAAAAAACATGGTAATACCATGGTAAATGTGGAAAATGTCAAAAAAAAAAAAACATGGTAATACCACTGGAGATGTCCCCAAAAACAGTAATAAAATAGGAAATGTCATAGTAAATATGATAATACTATAAATAAATCAGGTTGTGAAATCTAAAGTTGCAATTATGTGAAATAAAGTCACAACTGCGAGACTATGAGAATGTCAGAAAAATTTGGTAATATATTGGTAAATGTCTGAAAAAGCATGGTAATACTATGATAAAAGTCCAAAAAAAACCAACATTATAGTACCATGATAAATATCCAAAACAACAGCAATAGCATGTTTTTTGTCCAAAATCTGTTAAAAAAAAACCTGATGGGTAAAAAAAAGGGGTAACAGATGGATGTAAGAAATCATCAAAAATCTTAATGGTCCTAAAACCGGCTTTGTTATCTTTCAACAAATTTCTTTCTTTTTTTTTAAATTTGTGGTGAGATATGAGTTGGACCTGTTCTATACAGGTTTGGTGATATTCACTCTTTGTGTTTTTCTTCTGTGTGACACACACACATACGGCGTATAACAGATAGCTGTGCGTTTTATAAACGGAGGCCTCCTGCAGTCTCAGCTCCACACAGACGCTGACAAATAGATGCCTTTCTTGAAAAGCTGTGCGGAACGTGTGTGTGTGTGTGTGTTTGCTGCAGTGAGGTGTGGAGAGGGAGGGAGAGAGGTGCTGGAGAGCTAGAGTGGGCCGTAATGGGTGTAATTTGAGTTAGAGAGAGAGAGAGAAAGACAGCGAGAGAGAGAAAATAAAGAGCGTACCGATTAGGAGAGGAAGACGGGGTTCGCACGAGAATGAGAAATAGAGAAATGGCAGAACGCAAAAGCTTCTGAGAGCTTCGGCGAGAATGAAATGAGAGCAACGTAGAGGGGGAGACATAAAGTGAAAATCTGTCATTTTGGACGCCACAAATAATGAGTTTTCAAACAGTTTTCCCAAACATAGCAAAGGAGCAAATATCATGATGACATCATCCTGCACGACTCTTTGATTCTTGTCCAATCAAATGCTCTCTAGATGAGAATATCCTGCCCTATATAACACCTGCAACTGACGTTGTAGTAAATCATGATTCATGGCTGTGACATAATTAAAGAAGATGAATATTTATGAGTGTATGAACAAGATGGGGAAGTCGTGGCCTAACGGTTAGAGAGTCGGACTCGTAATCGAAAGTTTGAGTTCGAGTCTCGGGCCGGCAGGAATTGTAGGTGGGGGGAGTGAATGTACATCGCTCTCTCCACCCTCAATACCACGACTGAGGTGCCCTTGAGCAAGGCACCGAACCCCTAACTGCTCCCCGGGCGCTGGAGCAATGGCTGCCCACTGCTCCGGGTGTGTGTTCACGGTGTGTGTGTGTGTGCGCATTTGTTCACTACTCACTGTTGTGTGTGTGCACTTGGATGGGTTAAAAGCAGAGCACCAATTTCGAGTATGGGTCACCATACTTGACAATACGTCAAAAAAAAAAGAAAAAAAGATAACATCAATATATAGGTAAATTTTTAAGAAAGACAAACGCTGTAAAATTTGTCAACATTTAGAAATACACTACATATAGATTAGCCTCACAGCTCATGGACATGAATGCAAACTTTCTGATCTTATTTCATGCTGTGTGTTCAAGAATTTCTTGTTTACTTGCCACCAAGTGTCTTAAAATCAGGCATCTAAAAAAGAAAACAAATGTGGAATTCATTAACTTTTTTTTATTTGACGTTATTTTAAAAATGTCTTGGAAACATTTGACCATAATGTATGTTCACTCCTTTTTAAATTCCTGTTATGTATAGATTATTTTACCCTTGCTGGATAATTATGAAAATAAATATAAAATTTAAAAAAAAATGAATGAATGAATGAATGAATGAACAAATGGACGGAAAAACCTGAGATATATAAATAAATGGTTCATCTTTTTTTTGTTTTGTTACAATTTTTCATCATCATTTCCAATCAAGCATGAATGAATGAATGAATGAAGGAATGAATGAATGAGTGGAAAAACCTGAGATACACAAATAAATAGCTCATTTACTCTCTTTTTTCTATTTTTTTGTTTTGTTACAATTTTTCGGCATCACTTCTAATCAAGCATGAATGAATGAATAAATGAATGAATAAATAAATAAATAAATGAGTTGAAAAACCTGAGATGTAAAAAAAAAAAAAAAGTTAATCTATGGTCTTTTTTCCTAATTTGTTTTGTTACAATTTTTCGGCACCATTTCCAATCAAGAATGAATGAATGAATGAATGAATGAATGAACGAACGAAGGAATGAATGAGTGGAAAAACCTGAGATACATAAATAAATAAATAAAGTTTTATTTATATATAATTTACTCTCTTTTTTCTACAATGTTCTGTTTTGTTACAATTTTTCGGCATCACTTCTAATCAAGCATGAATGAATGAATGAATGAATGAATAAATATAAACTTGAGACATACAAATAAATAGTTCAATTACATACAATTTTCTGCATTATTTCCAATTTAGCATAAATAAATAAATACGACTGAAGTGCCTGTGATATATAAATAGAATGTTTTGTTTTTTCATCATTTCCAATCAAGCTGTAATTTAATTGTAATATCACATTACTCAAAATTATAAATATATTATTTAATTATGTGTATTTAGGACACACAAAATGCTACTATAGCTTTGAAACAAGCCTTAAAAAGACAACAGAATCAGACTTTTTTAAATCCCAAAAACATTCAAAATACAATTTCTCTCACAGAATATTACTAAAATCAAAACATCATTTGAGATGTAATAGAAATGACGAATGTGGTGTCAATTTTTTTTTACAATTTTCAGGTAGAAAAAAGACGAAATTCTCCTGCAATGCATGTACATTGTGTGATGGGCATTGTTAGCAGACAAATGAAAACAACAAGCCAAACGTGTTTATTTTCTAGACGTCCACAGGGCCTAAAGTTCAAGATATGCCTCTAAGTGACCAAGCAGTCTGTAGCCTCGAACATTCAGCTGCTTCGCTAATAAAAAGTCTGCAGTTTCTTAGAAAGACACAAGGTTTTTAGAAAATTGGAGCCATTGAAACTTCCTCAGAGACTCTGCTTTATATTTTCTGTGTAACCGCACAAAAACAGACAATGAACGAAGACATTCACAAGTCCAACCCGTCCTTGAGGACGCAAGGCCTAGCTTGGCTTTTCTACAAGCGCGCGCATGTGTGTGTGCGTGTGTGTGCGTGATGCTGGCGAGGTCGCGCTTTCCAGTGTGTGGCATTAGCCTGATAACGTGTCTGGTCCGTCCACACGGCAACAGACGCTTCTGTCCCTTTCCATCACTGGCACGCTGACCTTTACAGTGACCCTGCCCCGGGACCGACAGAGAGAGAGAGAGAGAGAGAGAGAGAGAGAGAGAGACGGACTACACACCTGCCCTCCGTCAGAACTCCGCATCTGCTGCCTTCAAAGCCGCAGTGATGCACGAGTGTGCGCGCCAGCTGCATTTGTGTGTACATGAAAAGAAACTCGATCGGAGATTCACATCAAACAGGCCTGCCTGAGAGCTGACCAAACACACACACCGAGTAAATCTCCCAGACACTTACGATTTCTCTCTTCTCTGCCTCACACTCCATTTCTCTTTGTCTGCTCGGGGTTAACGCTTTTATAGACGGCTGTGAGCCGTTTGTTTGGTTTTTGTGTGTGTGCTGGCGATGGGAGATCTCAGACGGCACACCCAGAGCGGTAAACGGGAAACTTTTAGTCATTAGGCAGTCAGTCTATTGCTGAAAATGAGGCTAATAGGGATCAGAGGTGAAGAAAAGTGGAGGAAATAAAGTTTTATAAGAGATGTGAGATGCGAGAGAGGATTTGGCAAGCGAGGCGGGAGATTCCTAGTGTAGTCCGGTGGAATAATTCATGAGATGTTCTTCGTTAAATCAGGAGGCCAGATTGCAAGACCCAAACCCTCAACAAAAACCCTCAACTGGTATTGTAGTTACCAAAAACTAAAATCATTAAAAATGTTATTTGAAATCAAATAAACATTCATTGAAATAAAATAAAATATATATATATAAAAATAAACTTATAGGGATAGTTTAGCCAAAAATGAAAATTCTCTCATTAATTACTCACCCTCATGTCATTCCGAACCTGCAAGACCTTTGTGCATCTTTGGAATACAAAGTAAGATATTTTTGGTGAAATCCAAGATCTTTCTGACCCTACATAGACAGCAACACAACTGAAACATTCGACGCCCAGAAAGGTAATAAGGACATTGTTAAAATAGTCCATGTGACATCAGTGGTTCAACCTTAATTTCTTCTCTTCCGTTTCAGTCGACGTGCATTCACGAGAGTACCACGACACATGAACGCACGTTGACTGACACGGAAGAGAAGAAACTGTTGAATAACTTAGATATTTTAGTTTTCTTTGCACACAAAAAGTATTTTTATAGCTTCATAAAATTACGTTTGAATGACTTGATGTCACATGGACTATTTTAACAATGTCCTTACTACCTTTCTGGGTCTTGAACATGTCAGTTATGTTGCTGTCTATGGATGGTCAGAAAGCTCTCGGATTTCATCAAAAAATAACTTAATTTGTGTTCTGAAGATGAATGAAGGTCTTACGGGTTTGTAAAGACATGAGGGTGAGAAATTAATGACAGCATTTTCTTTTTCTCTTTCAGTTATTTCAGCTAGCCACCAAAGTAAAACTAAAACTAAAACTGAAATAAACATAATTAAAAACTATACAGACATGTTTGAAAAAAAAATAGAAACATAAAAATACACAACAAAATTACTAAAATGAAAATGGAAAACATAAACTAATTCAAAATATTAATAATAACTATAATAATATCTTAGGGTGTGTTCACACTTGTCATGTTTGGTTCGATTAAAATGAACTCTGACATGGAACGAGCGGTGTAACCAAAACAAAATGCGCAGAGGGCAAACGTGGAGCAACGATGAGGTAAAGTGCCTTTTATGAGCTCCTTATGAATTTGCAGGTGGTGAAAATAAAATGATATGTACACGCAACAATGAGCACGCTTAGTCCAGCAGACGGCATTAGGTGTGTTCGACTTAAAGCGGCACTGAGCAGACCGATCGGTTAATGGTTGATTTGATATCATAGACCTGCAGTGCCGCTTTAAGTCGAACACACCTTTTATTTGTGGGGTGTTTGGTAAGTTCTGTCACAAAATATATGTCATTCAACCTGACCAATCAGATTGAGAATGTATCACTATGCCTTTAGGTTCAGTATCTTTAAGTTCGCTGTCAAAAATGCCAATGTGAACGCTAAACAGACCAGGACCAAATGTATCATTTTCCTTTCTGGTCCGGACCAAATGAACCAAACGAACCGAACTACAAGTGTGAACACACCCTTAATTATATTAAAATAACATTGACCTTTTTTGAATTAGCTTTTATTTTCATATTTTCAGTTGTCATTTTTGGTTAGAGTTTAGTCAGAAAATGGAAAATATAAAAATAAAAACTAACCTAAAATAATAAAACTTTAATACGATCTCAAAAATAACACAGACAGTTGTAGTATTTATTAATATTTTGAATTATCTATTATTTTTATTTTCATTTTTGTCTTCATTTTATGTTCAATTTTAGTCACAAAAATGAAAATGTAAAAATTAAAACTAATCCAAAATAATAAAAAAAACTATAATTGTGTCTAAATGATAGTAAAATAACACTGACTATTATAGTATTTATTGACATTCTGAATTAGCGTTTATTTTTATATTTTCAGTTTTTTACTTCAGGTGAAATTTTAGTAATTTTGTTACATTTTGCCTTTTTTTAATATTTCTTTTTAGCTTTATTGTTATTTTAAAATATTTTTTAGTTTTTAGTTTTAGTAATTTTAGTACTTATACTTCTTTTAGTTGCCAAGGCAAGATTTCCCATTTTAATTTAATATTTGTAAGTTTTTCATTGAATATTTATATTTTATTTTATTTCAGCATTATTTTTCATTTGCCAAAAGCCATTTTCAGTAGTTTTAGTTTTAGTTAACAATAACAACACTTGTTGTTTCTTGGCCAGAATGAGCTGTAATATGGATCAGACATTATGCTGACAGACGAAAATCTAGAGTGCTTAAACAATACAGTTTACACTGCGAGAGAATCCGGCAAAACTTTGATTTCAAAAGGGATGGATGAAATGTAAAGAAAAATGCGTATGCAAACATGACAAAATCTTTCAGTTGTGAAAACTGTGAATTTCAAACGAAAACACACCAACGGGAATCGCAAAAAGGTGCAGTTCAATCTGCCGGATTCCCACTTGATTTCAACCTGACCTGGGTCTCAAAACGCATCTCATCCGTCTGTCAGAGTTTTCTCCGGTGCCTAACCCGGCTAATACGCCACTGCACAGGGAGAGAGAGAGAGAGAGCTATTATTCCTGGCTGCCTCATTTCCAAGTCCAATTTCTAAGAACGGAGCGATTGAGTGACGCCAACCGAAAGGCCCTTCACCTCCTCGCTCTCTCTCCCTCCTTCTCTTTCTCCCTGCCGCAGGAAGTCGGGTGTGTAGAGAGCATCCTGCAGTCGATAGGGGTATCGATCCCACTCGGGTTTGGTAAAGTGATAGATAAAGAAACGAGTGGAGTGACAGAGCGAGGAGAATCATTTAACCCCGCGGGGGGCACGAAGGAGGGACAGTAATGACAGCATTTTCCAGGGGCTTATCTTCGCAGAAAGAGAGAGGGAACGCAAACACCGCCGCACACAGAAGAGAGGGAAGAAAAGAGATAAGGAGAGAGGGAGAGATGGAGAGAGACGTGCCTCATTTTCTAAGAAGTGATTTGAATAATGAGGAAGTGTAATTTTCTCTCTTTCTCGTCTGTGGTCGCGGGTCTCTAATTGCTCGGGCTGAATGTAGAGTGGGCTCGTAGTCTGTGATCTGGCTCTCCTGTTCTCACATAATCGCACACGTTTTTCCCCTGTCGCGTTTTTTCTCCCCGCTTCTTTATGCCTTTTTCTCTCACTCTTGGTCTCTGTATCTTTTCTTTCCTGACATTTTCTGTCTCGCCCCACAAATTTCAAAGCCGGGCGGCCCATTTCAGACTTTCCCGTCTCTCTTGATGTTTCTGTCTCGCGCTTTTCCTCATTTATGACCAAATGTGTGCGTACCAGTGTTGAAGAAGCTACTTTCAAACTCGCTTCCGAAACTACTTATCATTTATAGTTAAGATTTGGAAAAGCACTTGGCGACACTACAAAAACTAACTAAATGTGGCTAAAACCAGCTATCTGATTATATAATTGAATTCAGATGAATCAGATCTTAATTAATCTGGCACAAAAACAGTGAAAATCTCTATGAGTCTGATGAAAACTCGAAGAAACTGAGCAAATATATTGATGCTAAATATGACTAATAAAACTTCACTAAACACAGTAAATGGCACAAAAATGATGAAAAATTCTATTAGGCTACTGAGAAATGTATACTAAATATGTCTATTAAAACCAGAAAACACTTTTCGCTACAGTAAACTTCAAAACTGAAGAGACTTCCTTGTGGGACTCAAGTGAACCACTGAATTGTTTGGTATTTGTCCTTATGAACAAATTCAGCAAAATGAATAGGATTTCTTAATGGTATGAGAAACAGTGGGAAAAAGTAGCTTTACTGAAAACTTACTTAAAGTAGCTTTACTTCAAAACAGAAGACAAAAGCTGGTAAAACAACAACAATGAAAATCTCTATTTGGCTGATAAAAACTCAAACTGATCAAATAAATTTATACTAAATATGACTAATGAAACAATTTAGCTTCAATAAACTTCATTTTAAAAGGCAAGACAGTAAATGGCACAAAAAAAAAATTAAACGGTCTAGGCTGATGAAGACTTGAACAAATTTATACCAAATATGTCTAATAAAACCAGAAAACATCATTTTGCAAACAAACTGAACAAACTGAAAACACCATTTCGCTAAAATAAACTTCAAAACTGAAGACAACTCCTTGTGGGACCAAAGTGAACCACTGAATTGTTTGGTATTGAACCGTCCTTATGAACAAATTCAGCAAAATGAATAGGATTTCCTAATGGTATGAGAAACAGTGGGCAACTTCACTGCTAACCATTGAAAAAGTAGCTTGTTACTACTGAAAACTTTGCTATAAACTTACCTTAAAAACAGAAGACAGAAACTGGCAAAAAACAAAACAAAAAAACAATGAAAATCTCTATTTCCCTGACGAAAACTTGAACTGAACAAACAAACATATATTAAATATGACTAATGAAACCAGAAAACACCATTTCAGCACAATAAACTTCAAAAATCACTTTGTCCAAACAAACTAGTTCAGTAAAATGATTCAGATGCTACATATAAGAACCAGTGGGCTACTTTACTGCTAATCGTTAAAAAAACACTGCTATTTTCACCTTAGCTACTGAAAAATGTAGTTCGTTAATTGCTACTTTAAGTTGTTAGTTGCTATACATGTAGTCGGTTTGTACAAATGCTTCGGGACCAATGGCGGATATTTGTGATATAGGCAAACAAGTCTCTTCAACTGCAAGAAGGCCAAACAAATCGAGTTAGTCAAATTGCATAAAAATCCTATACATTTTTTCCTGTTACATTTATGATTTTACTTGGTAAAACTAAAAAATAAAATTAAATAAAACTTTAAAAAAGCAGAAATTTCTGTGAGATTTACATTTGCAACAATGTCACACAGTACCACTGTCACTAAAAGTGTTTTATTACTAAAACTTGTTTAGTTGATAAATTTATTTATAGCAAGTATAGCTATATTTTAACCAACTTCAAATATTAAAACATAACTATTTACAATAAGTCAAACTATTTACAACCAGTCAAATTCCACACACCTGATGGTGGGCCTTAACAACTCACTCTGTAATTGGATCCTGGACTTTCTAACCGGAAGACCTCAGTCAGTCCGTGTCGGCCACAACACCTCAAAGCTGCTCACAATACGGAGCACAGGTGCCCCACAGCTGTGTGTCAGCCTCGCTGCTCTTCACGCTGTTGACCCACTCCACTGACTGCCAAGTTCAGCCTTCCAACCATCACTGCTCATGGATGACACAACGGTGTAGGTCTCATCAGCAAATGGCCACCACAGAAACGACTACAGAGAGGAAGTGGCACAGTTGGCTGAATGGTGTGGTGCTAACAACCTGTTCCTCAATGTGGAGAAGACAAAGGAAGTTGTGATGGACTTCAGAGAAACTCAAGCATCACCCCCACTGACCATCGACAGCTCACTGTGAGAGTCAGCAGCACTAAATTCCTCGGGGGTGCACATCACTGAGGACCTCACCTGGACCACCAACACCATGTCACTTTCCAAGAAGGCACAACAGCTTACACTTTCTCCTTTGCCTGCTGAAAAGAGCAAGTCTCCCTCCACCCATCCTCACCACATTCTACAGGGGAACCATTGAGGAAGTGCTGACCAGCTGCATCACTGTCTGGTTCGGGAACTGTAGTACAGCAGACCGCAAGACCCTACAGCGGACAGTGAACACGGCTGCAAAGATCATCGAGCCCTCTCCCCATCCATCCTGGACATTTTCCTTGCGCAATGCTCCAGCAAAACCAACAGCATCATGAAGGACCCCACCCATCCCTCCCACAGTCTCTTCCAACTCCTACCATCAGGAAGACGGTACCGGAGCATCAGAGCCCGCTCCGCCAGACTGCTCAACAGCTTTTTCCCCCAGGCTGTGAGAGCCCTGAACTCAAACCACCCTGCCCCCTGAAACCCCATGCAACCCCCTACCTCCTAACATGGACCATCTGCCCCCCCAAACACCCCCAACCTTTACCACACCAAAGAACAGTTCTTTTATGAAACTTTCTGTGTAATTCAAAGTGTGCTACACACAGGTGAGTGGGCCTGTACAAACCACCTGTAGTAACACACTCTCCTCTATGCGCACTAGACACTTTTTCACTAGACACTTTTTCACACACTCACAATCCTACAAAAGACTCAGCAATTATATGTATGTTTACATGCTCATGCACAACAAATCATCTTGTACTGTTCCCCAGCCAGCTGCTTCTCTCTGCACATGTACAGTATTTATGTGAAGCATCTGTATAGTTTGTATAGTTTGTATTTCCTATTTTTATTTCTTATATTTTTATCTTTAGTTTATATAGGGTAAACATTTATATATAGTATACTTATAGTTAAAATCTGTTAGTAGGTTAGTTGTGTATAAGTTTATAGTGTTTTACTTCATTGTTGTATGTCTGTATTTATGTAGCATCGTGATCCTGAGAGGCATGACATTTCGTTCCACTGTATGTCCCCACATGCAGCAGAATGACAATAAAGCTCAACTTGACTTGACTTGAACTTGATATTTTATAATAATATAGAATGATTTTTGAATGATCATGTGACATTAAAAACTGCAGTAATGGCTACTGAAGTTTCAGCTTTGCATCACAGGAATAAATAAAATTTTAAAATACATTCAAAAAGAAAACCTTCACAAAAATTTCACAATATTAATGTTTTACTGTGTTTCTGATCAAATAAATGCAGCCTTGAGCATGAGTGACTTCTTTTAAAAAAATTATTTTATTACAAACTTTTAGCTGGTAGTGGATGCTTGTCTATAGCACTTATGCATTTATGTTGGTGGGAAGCAAATTAATGGTAGCAGAAGTTCTGGAAACAAGTACAGTCAAAATGGTATTTCTTGATGTACATATTTTACTCAGAAGGTTAAATATGTTCTTGAATGCCGTTCAACAATAGGCACAAGTAATGTTGATATTCACCTCTGCTTTGCTGCAGCACGTCGAAAGCCAAACCATGCGCTCAAATTACTTAATATGTGTGTGTGGATGTATGCACCTCTTTGAATGGAGGTGTGTGTGTGTGTCCAGGCCGTGGAGTGCTACTCCTGAGTGGCAAATACAATAATTGTACGTTACGCCGGAGCAAAGCAATCAGACATGAATGAAGAAATTAATTGGCCGATCTCTGGAGTCTAAAATAGAGTCCCTCCCTCCCCAACACGCACACACATACACACTCTAATCAGCCGTGGCTGACAGCCCCTCCCCGTGAGCGCTAGCGGGCAGAGGATCAGAGAGGGGCATTATGGGAGATGAAAGAGGTGCGGCGGCCGCTGCAGAGGTTGCCGGGGTGTGTTACGTACCATGAACTCGCACAGAACTAGCACACACACATAAATGATCTCTCACATACATTCTCATACACTGGATTTACTAGGTTCAAATAAATGTGCATTTGGACAATAAGTACAGCAAACAGCTTTGATGAATATAGTTGTTTGTAGCACTAAATGTGTAAAAGATAGACAGTAAAAATGACTGGACTGGATAAATGCTAAAACTATTGGATAAAACTAAAAGTATTGTATATAAGTGAAAATATATGTAAAATTAAACATCATATGCAACACCTTTTGTTTATCAATAAATAAACTTGCATTCACAATATACATACAATTGTTAGCCGTATCGAATTCGTAATTGAACATAAGTTAGTATAAAATCAAATCAATTGTAATTTTTAAGTTTATATGTACAGTTGCACTAGTAACAAATAAACGTACAGCAACAATATAAGTAGAATGCTTGCTTTGTTGAATATAGTTGATTATAGTATCATTTGCCGAAACAGTAATACAATAGAAAAAATGTAAAAATAAGTTACATTTGTATATTTTTATGCTGGATGTGCTATATTAAAAAAATTTTTTTTAAAAAACTTGCAGTAGCACTATACATACAATTGTTAGCTTTATTCAGTATGCAGTTGAATATTAGTTATCATAAATTGTAACAATTAAGTGTTAAAAATTAACTATACATGGATTTTTAAGTTTGTTGTACACAAACAGTTCAAACAAGACTGCACACAATCGTTCACATACAATTCTGCTAGCTACTAATAAACTTGCAGCAACAATATGTGTTATATATTGTTGCTGTAAGCTTATATAATATAATACAATGTTGGCTTTGCTGAATATAGTTGATTATAGTACAATTTGCCGAAAGCGTTACACAAGTAAATGGCACAGAAAAAAAAAAAAAAAAAAACTTAAAAATGAGGTATACGTATTTTCATATGCCAGATGTACAAGTCGCAATATACATACAATTGTTCGCTTTACTGAATACACAATTGGATATAAGTTTTCGTAAATTGAAAGAATCAAGTGTGGAAAAAATTTCAATATACATTGATTTTTAAGTTTGTTGTTCACAAACCATTCAAACAATGCTGCACACAATCACTCACGTACAATTGTGCTAGCTACAAATAAACTTACAATAATAATATATGTACGCTGGCTTTGTTGAATATAATTTATCAAAAAAAATAACAAATGTAAAAATAAGTACATTTTGATACACTGGATGCACTACCTAAAAATAAAAGTGTAGTCGTAATATACATACAGTTGTTAGCTTTAGTGAATATGTAGTTGAATTTAAGTTATCGTAAACTGTAATGCTCAGGTATGCAAAAATGTTTACGTTTTCGAACATGAACCATTCAAACAGGACATCATGCAATCACTCACATATAATTTTATACAAAGGCTAGCTATAAACTTGCAGTAATATACGTACAACTGCTAGCTTTGTTAAATTATTGTATTAAAAATTTATGAACATGTTGCTTCGGATAAGGTGTCTGTTAAACAAATATATATGTTGCAAAAATTTAAAATTTTGTAATATAGCTACATCTCATATATAACAATTTACTTTTTCACATGTGAACTTTTTACAATTTTTGAACAAAGTGTAAACAGAACTGCTATACATACACACAATAGCTTATGAACATTTTCATGAAATGTGCAATGTGCAAAAAATGTGCAATTAAAAAATGCATACAACCACTAGCTTTGTTATATATAGTCGATCACAGTACTGGCGACGTAACACAACAGAAAAAATAAGTTGTGTTGGATAAAAGTGTCAAATAATTGTACATTGCTGTAAACAAATTGTTGTATAAAAGAGGTAAAAATGTGAACATTTACAATTTACAAAGTTGTGCTGGATGAAAGTGCCAAATAAATATAAAAGTACATTAAAGAATAAATAGAAATGTAAAAATCTAAGAATATAAGAAACGTAAAGGTAATACACATTGGGTTTTATGTTTATTGTACATAAATGAACACAACAGTCACGCCCTCTCAGCCAGGTAATTTCCTATTCAACGGTTGAAGTGTTTAAGCCCCTGTGTGGCAGTGCCATGACTTATATTCAATTTTCCTTCTAATTGCCCCAACTACCACCCCAACCCCCTCCCTCCCTCCCTCCATCTACTCCGCAATACCGTTGGCATAACCAGACTGTTTAATGAACGCACCTTCTCCCCAGGGGCAGTGCGCATATGTGTGTGTGTAGTTCTCAGAGGCGGTATTCAGAGGTGAAGGGGTCATACAAATGGTTTGTGTTTCTTGTGACGTGGGGCTTGTCTTTGACAGGCCGCTCACTCGTGCATGCCAAATGCACGCGCATGCTGACTGATAATCTCAGCCGTGTGATGTGGGAACGACACTTTGCGACTTTAAACGCAGATCTGAGCCCAGGTGTTCCGTGCGCGGCATAAACACTTTTGTGATTCCGAGCTTTCATCCTAGACGGAGAGAGAAGAGAGACAGCAGGGGGGATACGCAGGAAAGAGGATGGACAGGAACTGCAGGGAGAAAGAAGAGGAAGATAGAACAGGATCCGCATGTCAGGGGAAAGAAACGCCTGCGGATCGCATTGTCTGCCGTGCTGAAATTACCGGCTCTGCCTCTCTCAAAAACATCCCAGCGGGAAACCGCCTAGAAGAGAGAGAAAGACATGGGGAAGTAGAAGAAAAAAGCACTTCCTTTTCCCGAAAGAACATTTTTAAAAGAGCATTTGCGTGACTTCATTAGTTTGTAGCGCAACAAGGAGGAACGTTTTGCATTTGTTTACGGGATAAACAAGAGAGAGAGACTTTTCCAAATGTTTAGCGTGCACGAACACGGAATCTCAATTAGCAAGAGCGTCTCGCGCGTCGAACGAGACTGCAGGCCTTCTGCACGTGCCGAATCGATCAATTAATTAACCGACGGTGTGCGGATACGCCGGAGGTCTTCAATCAAATGCAGACACACATGCTCGTGCAAAAAAAAAAAAAAAAAAAAGCGCGGAGGGAAAACGACGAACCGGCAATCTCTCTCTCGCTCCCGTCCGTACGGCACAAGGGCCCCCTGGACGACATATTATTCATCCGACAGACAAGCGAGAGAGAGCGGGCGCGCAATAAAAGCACGTCCTTGCAGGCGCACGCTGACTCAGGAGCTGCATATATCAAAATAAGAGGAAAAAGCGGAATTATCCGGTGTGTTGCGGAGAACGTGGAAGGAATACAAATACCACACGCACGCATACACTCGCTCAATCTTCGTTCTTCGCGCACGCTGCTTTCCGTCGGAAGCCTGTCTCTCTCTCTGTGGTGGGTTCGGCACAGAACGGTTTCCTCTTTAGAAACAGACTGTGGGCAATTTCCTGCACTGATTAGTCAGATTACATGCATTAGACAAGTGAAGTATTTAAATCGCAATAAAATAACAGGAAAAGAGGCTTGAGACTCAGGGAGATCACCACACACTGTCTCTCGCTCGCTCTGCCGAGGTCTTGCGCTCTCTGTGATGCGATACGCACACACACATACGCACGGTGGAAAATTAATTCAGGCACTGAAGGGAAGCGCTGTCTGTGAATACTAATGCCAGCATGCTGAAAGACCCCGGCAGCGCAGCGCTCACACACATAGAACTTGTGACGCTCTTAGTGTGTGTGTGTGTGTGTGTGTGGGCGCGCGCGCGCGCATGTTGGACAGGTGAATTGTGGGTATATGTGCGCGTTAGACAGCAAAAGCGTGTGTGAAAGACGGGGAATTTTGTGTATGTTGGACAGGTGAATTGTGAGGTGCGTGTTAGACAGGTAAAGTGTCCATATGTGCTAGTAGGATGAATGTGTTTATGTGTCAAACAGTTTTAGTGTTTAGCCTATATCCACAGAAGACAGGCTGTATAAAAGTGTGTGTTAGATACATGAAATATGTATGTTTTTGTTTGTTAGAAATGTGTATATGTCTGTTAGCTTGATCAGATGTGTCTATTTCTAAGCATTACCCACAAGTGTTTATATGTGAGTTAGACAAGTGTAAATGCACGCATTATACGTGTGCGTGCGTAAGACAGGTGAAATGCGTGTGTGTGCGCGAGTCCTGTAGAAAGGTGTGTATGTGCGTGTCTGCGTTTTGCTCTTAACTGCTCTTTAATATCCTCCGTCTCGTGCTCCCTAACGAGCCTCTAACGATCCGCGCGTCATTATGGCTCTGCTCTTCCGTTCCCGTTAATATTTACCGGCCACACACACACACACACACACACATAAGCGCGTGCGCTGCGCGGCTCATCTGCATGCTAAAGGTCATGCGGCTGCTGCAGTAATTGGCCTCTGTCGCTCGGAGCGATGGCGACGGAACAAACGAATGTCAGATATTCCTGCCGCGCGCCGGAGTCGGCCATCTTACTGCTGTTTGTTGTCGCGGTTGTCGGGTCGTTAGTTGGCGTACGAGTAAGCACAGCAGAGGACGTATAGAGAGAGAATTGTGACGCAACCTGAACTTAAAATAACTCGTATCTTAACTTCATAAAAACTACTTTTGTCATCTGCACAGTGGTGGATTGTAATGCTTGACATTATTCCATGATAATTGCGTTGCATGCAGAGTCGTATGTGTAATCTTCTCTCAAAAAATCAAATATGAGGAATATTCTGGTAATATTAGGCCTACTCTTAGAAAAGTTTACAAGGGGAAACCATAGTTTAAAATAACAAACAAAGTATTATGTAAAATCAAAATAAATAATATGAGATCACCTTTATGGGGCCTTTAAAATTATTCTGTAATTTTTTTTTTTCAAGTGATGGCTAAGATTACACTGTAAAATGTTTTGTCACTGTAAAAAAGTTAAAAGTATTATTGAATATGACTTCTCGTTTACACCAATAAAAGTAGTTTTAAGGGAAAAATCAAGTAGAAATAGCATGTTTTATAGACCTTTTTCTGAACACGGAAGTCTCGGCCGACTGGAACGGTGCTTTACATTTCCAGTCTCTGGTTTCTAGTCACATTTACATATGTTCCGAGCCTATAATATAACGTGAAACCTATGAAAATGGTTTTAAAAAGCACATGGTGCCATAGGTTCATCACCTTACAGTGTCGCAGTGACAGTCTATTTGCAGTAAAGGACCTGTCATAGTTTAATGAGTGGAAAGATGACATGAAGCGATGCGAGATTAGCTGCATTGCAAACAGATGAGCGCATGGGATTTTGTCTACAGAATGATAAGAGCACACATCATTTTAGCATATTATTTTATTATTTCACAGTCGGTTCAATTCAGTCGATCTTTTTTACCCCGTTTTAACATGGATTTCTATGGAGACCGGAACATGAGAGCACCCAAATGGAAGTTAGAATCCACCATGGCATCGCTCATCGGTTACTAAGGAAAAAGGTCTATAGCATGTTTTTATTGTAATGGGTAGAAATGACACTAAAAGGGACATGGATGTTAGTCAAAAATATAAAAAAATATAAAATGGTGCGGTTTAGCGTTTGCGAAAATGACACTATAAAGGGGCCAAATGTCAAGAAAGTTTCACTTTTTGCTACGCAAGAATTTTAAACAGGCAGATACAATTGTTCTTTGGGAAATCCAATTTGCTGTCATTGGTTGGAAAAAACTGATAGCTGTGCCCCAAACGCACACCATTGTTACAAAAAAGTTTTAATAGTCCCACAGAGCCACTTTACAGGGAATCAACCTACAAATGGTTAGGAGTATAGTATAATAATAACAAAATTATACCACCTTTTTTGCTCCAATTTTTTCCATGATCAGGATTTGTGATTGCATGACTGTTTTATATTTACAATAAAATTTTATTTAATATGTTTATAGAATATAACTAAAGTGTGCACAAGACTAAATATATGACTAAAGTGTGCACAAGATGGCGGGAAGTGTGCACAAGATGGCGGCGCGATCAGACGCAGCGGCTGCTCCGGGTTCCAAAGACGGTGCTTTTATGTCTTTTAATGTC
>JAFVLL020016234.1:0-14298 GCA_021397915.2 Tor tambroides
AATGCTTGACTGACTGATGTTAAGAGTGTAATTTTACATATTTAAAAAGATGTGCCATTTTCCAAACATTATATATTATATTTTTTTGTTTACTCACCAGTATATCTCTATCTATATCTATCTATCTATCTATCTATCTATCTATATATATATATATATATATATGGTGAAGCACACCATAAAATAATTGTATCAATTCATACAGGGCTAGTAGTACATACAGCTGTATAACCAGATACACACCCAGGTATCGGATCAGTACTCGGTATCGGCCGATACCCTGAGCCTAGGTATCGGAATCGGTATCGGGAAGGGAAGAAGGGTATCGAAACATCTCTAGTGCACACACAAGTTGGAGTCCTGCTTTCACACTAACTGTAGCTCCCTGGTTTAATAAAAGGATAGACGACTCTCCAACTGGTGATTCCCACACTTTATTCGAATGCTCGTCACAGATAAAGTCACTGTTGAATGCCGTAAGACGTAGCACATCACTGCATCATTCAGTGAGAATCAACTGTAAGAGCTTGTACAAAGAAAACAAAACACAAAAAAATCAATAAACCTTAAAACAAACACACATTACAACCAAATACAAAATAAATAATCTTACTAAGAAAACAGAAAAATAACAACATCATAAAAATAACAGGTAACAAGAAATCTAACTGTACTTTGTTCTCCATTTAAACCAGAAGCTAAATCCTTTTAAACTCCTTGTTAACCGTGAACCTTTGAAATCACGACCATGTGCGTCTAGATTAATTTCGTTCCGTACTGAAATGTTTGGCGCGTACTCGCACTATATCCGCTCACGCCAGTGACCATCAAAATAAAAGACTTCCGTTACCATAACACAAATAAAATTAAATGCCATACAAAATATCATTAACACTAACCAACAAACTAATCTGACATCACAAAGACTTGAGTCCACAAATCTCTAGTGTGAAAATGGTAAAAGTGTTTTTTGTGTATGGTATATGATAATGGTAAACTCACCTTTGACTTTCATAGAAGCCAAATGCTGCTAGTCATATTTGTTCAGATGGAGTGATGCACTTACATGCTAATATTTGTTTAGCACATAGCCGCTTGTGAAACCCTCTACAGTACTCAGAATTATTGACATGCTTTCATTTTGGTGCCAGGCCTCATTATGTTTATGGCTTTATGCTAAGTGTTCTGAGAAACCCTTGAAATAATTGCTGTAGCAAGTTTGCAAAATAAAGAAAGATAAAAAAAAATGAAGAAAAAAAAAAAGTCAGCCAAGCATTTCTCCTGCACTTCCTGAAAGCAGAGCTAATGCTAAAGCTCCTCTTTCCACAAAGGATGACCTAATGCAAATGTTTCCAACCCTGGTCCTGGGGTAGCCCCAGACTTCAATGTATTTTGGTTGTCTCCTGTATCTGATACACCGATTTGAGGTCTTGAAGCTGATGAAATGATACAAGTGTGTTTGATTAGGGAGACGTCCAAAATGTGCAGTGCTAGGGGTTCTCCGGGACCAGAGTTGAGAACCACTGACCTAATAGACACCTGATTCCCTTTTAGATAATAGTCTGACATGAGGAAAATATTAACCATGGACAGAAAACTTGTACAGAGGGTAACAGTTTTTCGCAAATGAGATGATGTGTAGTGTGCATAATTGTGTGTCTTGGGTAAATGGGAAACCAGCATGTCTAAAAGAGCCCTTGATCATCTGAGCGCTGCACCTGTACACACTGAGAGAGTGAGCCGTTGACGTGCCGTTAACCAGTAGCACAGTCAGCTCATGTGCATTAACTCCAGATTCTTTTGAACTTGTAATCATCAGACCGAACTAGTTAATCATTCAATACTGAGCAAAGCAAGGTCATATTATCCTACAGTGGCCATGTTGTGTATGTGTAAAAAAGAAAAAAAAGCTCAGGAGTATATCTCTTTCCCCCTATACATAGAATAATGTTAGAATTATGCATGCACAGTATCTGATCTGTCAGTAGACTAAGCTTGGATGAGTTATCGCCCATCATATGTTTAAGTGAGGAAGAAGGCCAGAAACATACATTACACTAGTATGCAATTGGAGACCTAAATCTTTTGTGTTATTTCAGCTAATTAGCACCACTGACCAGAAATAAACTACCAAAAAACAAATTCTGATTTTTTTTTTTTTAATCTAATAATAACATTTCGTACATGCATAAGAGAAGAATTTGGTCTTTTTCCTGAACTGTAATTTTTTTTGCAGCTAACAAATGTCATTTACACCACATCTCGAGTTAAATATTTAGTTTTGTATCAAATGGAAATGGAAATGACAGTGGTGAAAAAGCATTTTAAAAGTAAATGATGGAGATATGGTGAAACATTTCCAAAACAGTTTTAATGTGACTCCATATAACAACAACAACAAAAGTCTCTGTTTGTTGCAATAAAAATCAACCTGTGTTACAACAGCCACATATGTAACAAACCTTTGTACTCAAGGGCGCAATAAAACAACTGATAAGTGGAATTGTATAATTATTGAGTATGGAGTATGTGTCAGGGCAAGCAGTCCACAATGGTGAGCAGATTCAGGAGTACTATGCAAAAATGTGATCATAAGCCCTTATCAGAATATACTGCTCTCTCTCTCTCTGTCAGCATGCACAAATGTTCAGCCCTGTGCACATATTAAACGTTTGGCATATGTCATGATTTTTTTCCTACAGTACTTTGAACTGCGAGGTTGCTCCTAGACTGCACAACACATTAAAGTAGTGGCAGTTCACTTTATTAAAGTCTCTCATTTGACACTGAATGCCTGAGAGCAGTACGCCACCACAAACACGCTTGATGTCTGCGAGTGTTTCGTGTGTGTGGGTATGTGTGACAGGAAAACTGTTCTTAGTGTTAGCAGAAACACAAAGGGCATTTGTATTGTGTGTGTGTGTGTGTGTTTTTTTAACAATGTTTTATTGTATTCAAGCATGAAAATATTGTCAGTGTTTTTAAAAGAACAAGCTTCGTCATCAAGGCAGCATTCTGGTGAATGTAAGTTAGACGGTGGGACTCTAAGTGTAAAGCATGCGGAACCCATCTGAATATGGGAATTTGGCAATTAGCAAATTAGTCATTAGTAGCTGTTGAGTGTTTCCAGTGTCACAAACAAGCCTACAGCTTGTCAGTGTGTGTGTCAGCCTCCCGAGCCTGATTTATTTGACCACTAATCAGCAAGCCGCTTGAACAAGCAGTTAGAGCCGCGGAGGAAATGACAACCACTCAAAATATGCCAAGTGCACTTGACATACAAAACACACAAGCTGAAAATGCCATGTGCAGAAAGAAAGACTCTCAGAATCATTCAGCAGACAAGGGTCAAAGGAGTGTTAAAGCTTTTTGATAAATGGCTAAATATAGTAGCATTATGGCAGATTGATGCAACAAACTTGTGGATTGCATTTTAAAGGAACATTCCATTTTCAGCAATGTCTATGTACCAAATGCTGTTGATTACCACTGACAATAATTTAGATAAGGGGTACTTATTCCAGTTCCTGGACATTTATCTTCCTGCAGAGTTCAGTTATTGAGATTTAGATCATTCAAAGCTTTATAAATAGTCAAGTAATGTTGCAGTCACCAGTCAACCAGTTCTGTTTACTCACCAAAGCCAATTGTTTGGCATTTTGCCCCAGGAGGTTGTGTGTGGTGCATTAAAAGAGGACCACAGAAGTTTGGGATCCACATATGAGCTGTCCTGGGGTGCATTTCCCAAAAGCATCGTTAGCCAACTAGAGGTCGACCGATATGGGTTTTTCTCTGGCCGATGCCGATATTTAGAAATCAGGGCAGCCGATGGCCGATATATGATGCCGATTTTCTTTTTTTCTTTTTTTTTTCTCTTTTCCCTTGACCGATTAATACAATCAGTTAAACGGTTTAAAAAGTCATTTTTTTTCAGTAATTTATCAAAATATTTAAAAAGGTTTGCTGCATGGTTAAAATATGCTATGCATATAAAAAATTGCGGTTTTTAGAGAGAGAGAGAGCAAGAGAAAAGTCGCATATAAGTCATTTTATTATTTCATTCAGAAATAGGCCTAATGCGACGCGAAATGTTTACAAACATTGTAATAAACACTGCAAACATAGCTAGGCTATTTTAGTTCCCCTCACTCCACAACAAATTCTTTTAATTAACAGTATTTAGAAAAGAACAAGAATTAAAAATATAAGAAGCTAGCTATAAACGACAGGCCAAAACGAATTTTAGACTAAAACGAAACTGAAACCAAATGTTTCCGTATTCGCGATGTATTTGAATGCCAAAATATTATTTACTTCACAGAATTACTGAATTTCACAGGAAAGATTCGTTTATTTTTTATAAAGAAAGAACTGTATTTCCTTAGTCAATTATTAAAGTATTACATGTTACGTGGGCTGATTTATTCATTTTTAAGTATTTGGGATTTTAAGAACAAGTGGGAAATGTGCTGAATGTTTCATTTCATCCAAGTGAAATTAGCAAGCAGTTAGACTTAATTTACATTCGTTTTAAACGCGGAGCCAGGCGCAAGTTGACACAGGTTGCGCGCGTGCGTCAGGCCTCGTCCATATTGCCAGATGCGCTCGTGAGAGACTTGCGGAGCAGAACCGGGCGCGAGACCATGAGTATAAAAGAGCATTACGACACAGGCTGCGTGTGTGCGGCTCGTCCGTGAGACGCGGGAGATGCGCAGCGTGGGGCAGAGCGGAGCGAGTATGATGGGAAGCATTCAGAGACACTGGCTGTGTGCGCGGTCTTCTGAATTAGCGAACATACAATACAAACTTATTTCAAATTAATCTGTTGGGGAGATAAAATGTGTAAGATAATGTTCATGTAGCCTACTAATAAAAACATCTAAAAATTTATCTTTTATTCTCCAGTAATGAAAGCAGAACCGAGCTCTTGATATGCGTTGAGCTCTTGCAAATGACCTTTTTTGTTCGTTTTCTGTCATTTCGAGGCTGAAGTTACATACGTTTTTCTTTAGTTTTAATTTGCCTAACTTTCGATCTGACCCTTTTTAAATGGTGGGTGTTTACGCAGTTGGCTAGAGCAGTGCTGATCGGGGAGAACGGAGGTGCGCTCACTCTATTGGTTAGTAAGACTGTCACTCAAGGCTGGCAGTCATGCATATCCTCTGGAACAGAGTAATATCGCGTCCACATCGCAGACTTTGCGATTAGCAGATCGCAACGTCTCAAATCGCAATTACGATTCGCTTTTGATTAATCGCACAGCCCTACCAGGTAGTTCTCTCTTCAAAAAGTTAGCAGGCAGAGGAGGACATCACAGGGTTATCCGTTGTGCCAGTGGAATGGCAATCTGCTTGCTGCACGAGGCAGCGTCACCTGTTGCTTGCAGAGGCGCCTGTATATTAATCGGCCTAATCTGCATCACAATCGGCCGATGCCGATTAATTAAAAAATGCCAAAAATCGGCCGATTAATCGACCGGCCGATCAAACGGTCGACCTCTATAGCCAACTATGGTCGCAAGTTCCGTCGTTACCAGCATAGTTCATCAATTCGGTGTTTCCCGAAACCATAGTTCAAATGAACGCTCGCAATCAGCGTCACAAACTTACGTGGTTGGAACTGCAGCTCTAGACCTGTGGTTAGAAGCATAGTTTCTTGCTAATAAGATATATGGGCTTAAATAAATATACTCTTGGGCACAACAAGCAAGCTAACATGCAGTACTATCTGTATCTTCCATTATAACTAAATATAAAATGCATTTTAATTATGTATTTTTGCCCGTCCATTGTAAGTGCCGTTTTTGAAAAGTGCGCATGTGCATAAATGCCTAAGGGAACCCTGGAGCATGACGTAAGAGGGAACCCGGATGAATCAAACATTAAATAAAGCACAATGACAGGGAACAAAAAAATTGTAAATTAGTCAGTAGGTGCCATGTTCAGTACAGCAGCATCTTAGAGATCTCTAATCAGTTAATTAGCATAAGTTATTCCTTCACCACATGCGTGTGACGTCATTAACAATGGCCCTGTGTTTTTGAACTAATGTGGTTCAAAGGACGGAGATGCGACCGTGTTCGGGAAACAGTCGTGACTAGCTAGTTCATTTCCAAAACAATGCATTGTACTATGGTGGTTAATCAGCCAGTTACGTCGTTGTTCGGGAAACGCACCCCAGGATGATAGACCCAAACCCAAAATGCACAAGTGGTCAAATGTAAATACTGCCATATCTGCGTAAAGGTTTGTGTACATTTTTATAAGAAAGAAGTAACTACATAGGAACACATGAGTAATGCAAGATTAGCACTCTAGTAACTACTGTTAACTAACAAGAAACTCTGATTAATGAATTAGTAAGTAATAGTAATTACTAATTATTTGGATCAGTATTCTAAAGTGAAGATCAGGATAACTCCCTGGTAATGACTGAAGTCATTGTAAACTTTTGAGGTTTCTGGATAGTAAATCGTCCCAATGGATTTGGTAACACTTGAGTCATTACTATTGGGCTACTGTGATCTTCATTTTAGAATGCTGATCCAAATAATTTGCAATTCCTTTAGAAGGATGTAGTAACAGTCATTACTATCCAAACCCTTACATGTACCTCAAAAGCTTACAATGACTTCATTTAATATTAGGGAGTTATCATGCTATTCACTTCAGAATACTTAATAGTAGTTACTAGTGTCATTAATCATTTGTTCCTGTGTAGTTAATCATTAATGACAGAACAGTATTCTAAAGTGTTACACAAATCTGTTTATTGCATGTCTCTATTCATGAGGTGATTTTCTTGTACTGCTACTGTGCTGTATTGAATAATGTCCCACCATCAGCATGACCTCCCTAGAGAAATAGACAAAAAACTTAAAAATTAATTTACAGTTGCCCACCTTACAGGTAGCAGAGTTGAATGTAATTACCAGGCAGAACTTAAATGAGTATAATTGAGAAAAGGCCTACAGCATATTTGATAACGAATAGCAAGCTAATGAGAGAGCTAAATGGGCACTGGTGGGGCAGTGAGTATGGCGTGTTTCTGCTATAGCATCTCTTAACTTAAACCTTCCCTTTCTGCCACACAGAGGTGGGTAGAGTCCCCAAAAACTGTACTCAAGTAAAAGTAAAAGTACTTATAGAAATATTTACTCAAGTAAAAGTAAAATTAATAGTCTGAATAGTTACTTGAGTAAGAGTAAAAAAGTATCGGATAAAATAAATACTCAAGTAGTTAGTTACTAGTTACTTTCGATCATTTACTGAATATCTCTAGTCTATTTTTGGTAACACTTTACAAAAAGGTTCATTAGTTAACTACATTAGTTAACATGAACTAAGAATGAACAATAATTCTTCAGCATTTATCTTAGTTAATATTAATTTCAGCATTTGCTAATGCATTATTAAAATCACAAGTTGTGTTTGTTAACATTAGTTAATGCTCTGTGAACTAACATGAACAAACAATGAACAACTGTATTTTCATTAACAAAGATTAACAATTAGTGTAATAAGTTCATTGTTAACTAATGTTAACAAATGACGCCTTATTGTAAAGTGTTAACCTACCATATCTTCAGTGTCACATAATCCTTCAAAAATCGTTGTAATATGTTGATTTACTATCAGTGCTGTTTTTTTTTGGTTTCTGTTCATAAAATAATCCTGAACAAAATGCCACAGGTTCCAGAAAATTAAGCAGCAAAACTGTTTCCAACACTGGTAATAAATCAATATGTTAGAATGATTTCTGAAGGATCTCTGAAAACTGGAGTAACAACTGATGAAAATTCTGATTTGCATCACTGATTAAAATTTTAAAGTATATTAATTATGTATTATATATTTATGTATTTAACCTCTGACACGAGAAAGTGTGAAAACTCCTCACATGACCGCTACTGAACATCTTAACATAACGAAACAAATGCACATTGACGGATTTTCTTCCGTCTGTTTTGAAAAATGTAAACAAATGTATATTTCTGTAAAGGCAAAGGCATTCCTCGGAACAGGTCGCGCGCCACTGCACAGAGCTAACGTAGGTTTGCGGGTGTTCATTTCATACTTTGTGATAGCTTATTTAATGTATATATTATACATTGTATTTAATGTATATGGTACATGTTCAACAAACTGCTACTGTCATAGTGGTATCGTGTACTGTAGTCTATACCTGGGGAACCGTAGACAACACATGCGGTGTTCATCTAATAAAGATCTTCATAGCTAGCAAACAATAGCCTTTGCAGATTTGCTTTCAACTGACTGTAGATCCAAAGCCACGTCTTCAATGCTCTTGATGTTCTGTTACAAGTTTTAAAGGTTATTTTTGTTTTACCTACAGTTCACGAAGTATCTCTCCTGCATTCTCTATTCTCAGTGCATATAATATGAAACGCAGCAGTAACTGAAGCATTTCTATTAAATATATTTAATCTATAGAATATGTAAGAACAGTATACAGTAAATATTATTATTCTGTTTGTATGTCTTCAAGAAACGGCTAAAAACACATCACTTCCATCTTTTTTTGACCCTCTAACTCTAGCACTCTCTCTTCTAATTCTATTTTATCTATTTCTCTTTTTTATTTATAAAAAACAAAAAACACTTGACCCTCTATCATTTGCACTCTTTATTCATTTTGTAACTGCTTGTTTTTCTTAAAAAAAGACCTCTATCACTAGCTTTCTGTATTCTTTTTCAATTCTATCTACTTGTTTTCTTTGTATGTGTGTGTGTGTGTGTGTGTGTGTGTGTGTATATTAGGAATGCAAGATATTATCGGACTGATATCAGAATTGGCCGATAATGGCTAAATGTAAAAATATCGGCACCAGCCAATATGACCAAATTATGCTGATGTGTCTTGCCGATAAGAAATACATTAAAGCACATGTGCTCAGGGTGTGCTAACGATTAGGTCAGGTCAGCCTTGTGACTCATTCTTGAAGCAAGGTTTTGTCTGAATGATGATTAGATTCACTCTGTTTGATCACTGCACTTAAACTGAGAATGCACATACAGAATGACGCGTTAGGTGTATGATAGAGTAAACAGTAATAGCACATGCAGCGGCAGCCTCCCCCGGGTCCTAATGCCCGTTCGGTAAGGAGTTTTAATTCCGTAGGGGGCGCTGTTGGCCTACTTCTAATTAAATTAAAAGTAAAATAGCCTACACAAATAACATTTAGACTGTGTTTCTGATTAAATAAAGCAGTAATTGAGGTCATAAAATAATGAGTATGTTTTGATTTAAAGGTCAGAAGCTATAGCTTGCATGAAAAAAAAATCATTTGTACATGACACTTGTAAATTAAATAATTTTATATGTACTGATTTATTCATTAATGTGTAATATTTTTTATTTTTTAAACAAATCATAAGCTCTACAAGATTTTCAGAATTTTTACAACTCTTTTGCTTTAGACCATCTACAAATGTTAAATCTTAAAATAAAATGTTAGGGTTAACACTACGTCTTTCTGGGGGGGAAAATGCAGCGATTGATATTTAGTTTATTTATAGTTATTTTCAAAGCTTCAGTGTACTGTCAAAAAACGTCTCGGTTACGTAGGTAACCCTCGTTCCCTGAAGGAGGGAACGGAGAAGTACGTCGGACTGACCGACGAATAGGAATCTCGCTAGAGAGGCCAATCTGCTTCGAGTGTAACTAAAAAGAGCCAATGCACATTGGCATGCAATCATATGCAGCAGCTGCTCACCTCGCAGCGCGGGTATATAATGAGCAGCAGGTGCGTTGCATCTTCAGTTTTTCGCTGAGGAGCCGAACAGGTAAGGCGGCAGCATCAGCGGGGTCCAGCGACTGTGGCGACGGGACGTACGTCTCCGTTCCCTCCTTCAGGGAACGAGGGTTACCTACGTAACCGAGACGTTCCCATTCAGTCGGTCCGTTCGCGGTACCGTGACTGACCGACGAATAGGAATCCCTACCAAAGCGCCACAGGAGCTGCCCCCTTCCAGCGCTCTGTAGCCAGCCTCCTGTACCCCCTTGCTTAAGGACGGTGGGACAGGGCAAACACAGAGAGTGTCGATCACTGCTGTTCCCCAAAACCCATTCAGTGAGACTATTGGATAACACTGGGAAAGCGTACCCTTTCACCGGAAAGGAACGCTGCGGAAGCCACATCCTTCCCCGAAGGAGTTATGTGGAGAAGTACATATGGACTAACCCGTGATTGTACTACATATGGAAGTATTGGGGTGACTCCAACCTGATGAGAGGTGGGTTGTCCCAGAGGGAAAGACACTAGCTTCGTTTAGGAGCAACCGTGGAATAACACATATGGGCTCCCCGTAGGGTCACACATATGGAACCCAGCCTAAATCCGGTTCTCAGGATACAACGGAGTAAGGCCTGGTGCCAGACGCTCCGCCACGTCTGGCTGCCGAGGGGTGATCGGAGGACTCAACAGGGTCTGCCTTGTAGGGACTCTCTGGAGCAATAAGCGCATGCAAGCGCAGCAAGCCGACACTAAGCCGGGACCTCTCCGTGCCTCTGACCTGAGGTGAGAACATGGGAGGAAACTGGCTCGACACGAAGGCTATAGAATCTAGCGAACGTGTTAGGTGTCGCCCAGCCCGCAGCTCTACAGATATCTGTCAGCGAGGCGCCACGAGCCAACGCCCAGGAGGATGCCACGCCTCTCGTAGAGTGGGCATGCAACCTGAGCGGGCAGGGCACGCCTTGTGCTTGGTAAGCCAAGGCGATGGTGTCCACTATCCAGTGGGCCATCCTCTGCTTGGAGACAGCCTTTCCCTTCTGCTGGCCTCCGTAACAGACAAAGAGCTGGTCTGAGGTCCTGAGGCTTTGAGTTCTGTCTATGTACAGTCGCAAAGCACGAACTGGACAGAGCAAAGCCAGGGCTGGGTCTGCCTCCTCCGAGGGCAGCGCTTGCAGGCTCACTACCTGGTCCCTGAAGGGAGTGGTAGGAACCTTGGGCACATAGCCAGGCCGGGGTCTCAGTACCACGTGGCCGTCACCCGGCCCGAACTCTAGGCACGATTCGTCGACCGAAAATGCGAGTGAGAACCGCTTCAGACGACTCAGCGCGTGCGTCAGGGAACTGAACGAATCATTCAGACTGATTCGCAAATCAATTCACTGGTTTGCCAACTGGATTGATCAAGCCTTTAAACAGAATTGACTCAAAAGAATGAGTCATTCACGAATGGGCATTGCTCATTGCCCAGAGAAAAGTAGACGGCGTGTTTGGAATAAACTGGAGCATTTTTAACTTGTATTGCATTAAAATAAAGTAACGAGAGGAGTGTCACCCACAGTAACTAAGTAAAAGTACTGTTTTTTCACTAAAAATGTATTTGAGTAAGAGTAAAAGTACCCATCTTTAAATATACTCTAAAAGTATTAGTTACCCAAAAAATTTACTCAAGTAAATGTAACGAAGTAAATGTAACTCGTTACTACCCACCTCTGCTGCCACATACACAGTTGTGGTGGAAATGCAGAGATTTCACTTAGCAGAGACTAGTTTTATTTATTCAGCATTGGCCGTTCAGAATTACTGGAGATCAGCATGGTTTGGAAAGGTCAGGCCATGGCATGATGATGTTGAGAGAGCTCTGAACTTTTGACATGTGCTGTTCATTTCATTTTCATGGATTTGGCCCATCATTCGAAATTCTGTTTACATGTCTGAGTTTTCTCAAAACTGACAAATCAATTTTGAAAGTTTTCAGCATATGTTTGTGAGCATTTACAAGTGATAGTTCATCCATAAATGGAAGTTCTGCCATCATTTACTCAACCTCATATTGTTCCTAACTAATCTGACTTTCCAACCCAATCTCATGACAAAATAATACAAGTTTTACATGAAAACAATAAAACGATACAAGTTTTATAATGTGGTGATTTTGTATGATTTGCACAGTGTGATTCATATAGAAAAAAAAAAAAAAACCTTAAGACTAAAGGCCCACCCCAATCCCACCACTAAACCTAATTGTCAGTGGCATAAGCAAATCACACGAAAACAAACAGGATTTTATGAATTCATGAGAATTAGCCACCAATACGCCAAAACATAAAATACTTAGAAATTGCTGTGAGATTGTGTTGCATATCATTTCTTTTGGGGAGCACAAAAGGAGATGTTTAATGTTCATCCTGCTATTTTTTTTAGTGAACCGGGGGTTCACATTATTTCAAAATGGTGGAATAAATTGAGAGGAGTGACTCACACAATATATGATTAAAACACTTTTTATAAAAAAATAAAATAAATAAAAAACTGTACACCACTTAGATGACTGTTCACAAAAACACAATTAATTTCTTAATGTGTAAAACATACGAACAGGATGTGTATCAGGAATTAGTTTTCAGAAAACATTATCAAAATAACACAAGTTGAAAAATACAACCCAGATTCTGTTAATACAATGATCTATACAAACAAATATTGCACATAAACATGTTAAACAGTCAGCTCAGATAAAACAGTCAAACAAACAAATAAGTAAATACATACATTTCTGATTTTTTTTTTCCTTTGAGGGTCAATCCCAAAAACTATTTCTAGTTTTGTCTCTAAATTATATTAAATTATATTATTATGTTATTTTATATTTACAAATTCTGTCTATGAACTATTGCTAAGTAAGTACACAAACACAGAGGATCTAATCAGTTCCTTCCAATTGACTACATTCTCTGCACTGACAGACAAACATATGGGTGAAACTCCGCACTCAGCAGGGGGTGGGGGGTAAGAAAAATTCTTGTCTGTCTGACTTTCTCTCAAAACATCAGGCTCCACTCTGTCAAATGCATCCATTGTCTGTCTAGTTCAGGATAGAAAAGAGAAAAGCAGCAAGAAAATGATTTGAAGCACTGGAGTGACAGTGGCTGCATATTAGTTTGTTTGTTTTTTGACTAGAGAAAAAATCAATACAGCTTTACAGGCCAGGGCAGAGTGACCCACATCCCGAGAATGGCCAGGCTTTTACCCACACCATGACTAGTGTGTGTGTGAATGCAGTGAGGGAGGGAGGGTGTTCACATACGCCCTGCCCTGCCCTCCTCTTACCGCCTGATTTCACAATGACTGATTCCAAGTGACGCAAAGATCATAAAAGAGCAAAGCTAACTGTCAGCCTCTATTAGAATGGACACACAGACATAGACAAAGAGGAACAGCCTCTAACATTACCTCTGATTATCATGCAGGCCCAGGCCTGGACTCACCTTAACACTGCATCTTTAGGAGTGGTTGAACCCTCGGATTTAGCTAGCAAGCTCAAGCTTGTTTGACGTATCTTCAGTATTAGCCTTCTGAGTGCCGCTTAGGTTAATGGAGGTGGAATCAGCGTGTTGGAAAAGTAACGGCGGTTCTCATCGCAGCAGCTGTGAGGGTTCTCACGTTAAAGGTTTGCATGAAAGGCTACTCAAGGTCACAGAGGAACTCCCAGCTTGGGGATGGGTGGTGTTTTGGGGGGCTTGTAACCCTCCATAGGGGTCAGAGAGGGTTTTGCTCAGCCTTGATGAACAGAAAACTGAAAAATCTTAATGAGAGTCATATGTATTATTTGTTAGATTCCCACACCTCACTGCATTTTTATGATAACGGTAAGATCAACAAAATAGTGACTCAAAAGAAACCTCATTACACTGTTCTGTATGGAAACAGTCCATAGTTTGTTGCATTTTAGTTGTTGTGAATGGTAACAATAATAAAAGAGTACAGTTGTGTTCTATCTGTCTCACACACACACACACACACACACACGCAAACACACACACACACACACACACTCAAACCAGCCAAGGACCTCAGTGTGGTCAGTCAATAGAGTAGTCTGTCACCACATACACTCTTTTGATGAGAGGAAACACAACATTCAGATCAATACATTTCTCATCACACTCGCTGCTCTATCACTCCATACGTGCCTCTGTCAGCAGAGCTGTAAAACAAACTACATTTTTTTATTATCTGAAGAAAATGTGAGCACAGCTCTCCAGTGCAAAACACCCACCATTGTTAGGGTGTTGTGGGTAGATTTTTTAGCACATTACTATGCGGTTGCATAGGTATTTTTAAGTAGTTATTAATTCTTGTGGGGGGCGGGGGGGCTTGTTTAGCTATACTTGTGAGGACCAGATGTCCCCACAAGGATAGTAAAGCCTGAGATTTTTCACTTTGGCTGGTCCTCACAAGGGAAATAAATTATTAAAAATACTAAATGAAGTTTATCTTAAAATGTAAAAATCCAAAAAGGTTTCTGTGATGGGTAGGTTTAG
>JAFVLL020016235.1:0-15072 GCA_021397915.2 Tor tambroides
TTACACAGCTCTGTTCTGCCCGAAGTACTCGGAGATGCCGCCACCAAGCGTTTGATAAGGATTTAATCTAACTAATTCTTCATAAGTAAAAAAAATAAATAAAATAAAAATAATTGCTAATTGATTCTAACTAAAATCGCTGTTGTTAGCACTTAATATTTCTGTAGTACAGCCAAACAGCGTAGATCATTCATAAAAACGTATATAAAAGAATGATCATGAGCAAACGTCTACACCAATAAGCTCTGCTGTATTATAAACCAATGAAATTGGGGGTGGGCGGAGCGACACGTGTCACCCCACCTTTATGTGTCGCCCCGCCCCATCGTCCAGGGTGCACTCTGGGGCTACTCATGCAAACTGTTCGACATTTTTTTTTTTTTGTTGTCAAATTCTGCCGTTTTGAATTGAAATTTGGGCTGTCATTTACATGATTCATGTAATTCATAATTTTTGTGACAACACTAGCATTTTTCTGTCTTACGTTTTCAACATATTAGGAATACAACTAAAATTGAATGGGTGGATATTTTAATTATAATTTTAATAATTTTAATTATTTGCTTTGTTGACCGTTCCAATTCTTGTGATGCTGCAGGGATTATTTCTGGTATTAAAGGATTGCAGTTGTGAGTTGCTGAAGACTGAGCAACTTTCTGTTTGAATTAGGGCTTCAGATTAAGGAGCGATTTATTTGCTTTGTTGACCGATCCAATTCTTGTGATGCTGCAGGGATTGCTTCTGCTATTAAAGAAGGATTGCAGTCGTATGGGCTGAAGGACATTCCCATAATTGCTCAGTCATACAATGGAGCCTCTGTCATGTCAGGGCATTTGAGTGGAGTTCAGCAGCAAATCAGAGAGGAATTCCCCTTTGCTGTGTATATGCAGCAATGTATATGCATGGTGCATAAACTGAATCATCTTGTCCTCGTTGTCCTCGTGATTGACAAACTGTACTCTATGTTTGCAGAGCCAAGCAACCATTGCAGGTTTCTGATGATGCAGAAGACATTGGCACTTAAACCAAAGGAGATAGTACAGCAAAGCAAAACACGTTGGGCTTGCAAATACAGATGTGTTTATGCTGTCAAATCACAGTATGCTGCCATTACTCGCTGTTTGAAAGAGGAAGAAAAGTGGTCCGTGGAGGCAAGTGGATTGTATCACCACATGAAAATCTCCGCTTCCATTATTTCCATAATTATTCTTGAGGAAGTTCTCAGGCCCTGTTTACACTGTGTTTTCATTTTAAAACGGTGTTTTAAAATGAAAACGATCCTCGTCTACACTGTCGTTTTCACTGCGTTTCAGAAACGATCTCCGTCCACACTACACAACCGAAAATGCATGTCACATGACCATTCCTGCAGGTACAACCATAGATATGTATAGGTAGATTCCCTATTGCTTAGATAGCGGACGCGTCTATGTGCTTGGAGCGATCGAATGGGGAATCTACCTATAGACCCCTTCAATGTTTGTAAACATCGAAAGCCTAGGTTGGGTGTGCGCGCAGCATGGGGTCAGAAAAATGGTGCGGCTAATAGACCAGCATATTGTGTCAAGGTATGCACTGTCTTTGACACCACAGGACCGGGAACAGTACCTTTCTAAACTTGTTTTAGCTAACGGCGATTGTTTGTCTGACCCCGAACTCCTAACAGAATGGGTAGAGAACGTTAGCAAGTGGCCAGATATTCACTGGCCCGCCATATACTGCTATCTGGTGGACAAGCCGAGTGTTTACACATGCGAAAAACTAAGAGCCTACAAATCGCTAGACACCTATAATTATGTAGTCTGTGGGCATGTCCAGACGGTTTTATATAGCGATATAGGCGATGACTTTTGTGTGTTAAAAGCGGAGGTTTTACCGAGCCAGCACCAAGGGAATGGTGCTCTATGTATCAAGCCTGGGTTGTGATGAAGTGAGCACTACAAACACGAGCCTCTTTGATCGTAGCATTGTCCCAGTCTGCCCGTTTAATAGCTTGCAGCCACAGATGTCGTCTATTTTTTTGAAACGGATGAGATCCTGCAGGAATCCTGAAAAACTTGACTCCAGAACTGGTGCGATTTTCACAGTCCACGACGCAACATGTAGGCATTTTTTTCTTGATGAGAAATTCTCTGGTTAACACAATTCAATGGGATGGAATGAACTTTCTGACCCCGACATGCGCACTGCAAACTGCGAATTTTCCTGTGACGTGAACCGTGAAGGGGTCTATACATACAGTGCCCTCCACTAATATTGGCTAAGATTTTCTCCCCACTTTCAATTGTTTTACTTCAACGATAGCTTAGAATTTCGTGAATTTTTTGAATGAAAGATCAAAAGGATAAACAATGCAGATTTATTTTCACAGCCACCTTTGCTCAGATTTACTGTACTGTATCTATGGGTACAACAATGAGCATGATGTTATTGTTTACACGGTTATCAAGGATACGCAGAGCGAATGTGGGCAGCCACGCCATCCTTTTCAAAAGTCTCCATTTTGGTCCGTTTACATGGAAATGTAATCACGGCATTTTCAAACTAAAACGGCGTCTGCAGCATTTTCAAAAGACTCCTGTTTCGAGGGTTGAAAATGCCGGAGTAGTGTAAACATCAGGCATAACCATAGCAAAAGTTATGCGTTTTAAAACAGAAATTCACTAGTGTAAACGTAGCCTCAGTGTTGTACATGTAACACACGAAAGACTGCAAGGTGCAAGTACAACCATGGCTGATACATCTTCAGGAGTAAAGAGCCTGAGAACACATCTCCAGCATTGCAGAGAGGAGAGTTCATGAGAGGCAATATGGATGCAGGTGAAAAGGTTTTGTGAGGATTTTTCTGGTGTTAGTGCATAGAGTTCCCCTCAAACTGGAGGAAAATGTAAAAGAACCTCAGGAACACCTCCCGGGCTTTCACAGTAGTACTTAGTACCAACCACACTTGGTCAGCGTGATGAAAATGAGACGCACTGGGAATCAGAATCACAGACATTTAAATGTCAGTTGTATCTCCCTGTGTTAGACACTATGCTGGCTGAATTGGACAGGTGATTCTCATCTGACGCAATTGCCCTGAGTGTGGCATGTCCTTTGGTCCTTTACTAAGCACGTATGCCAGCTTTAAGATCCACTCTCAGCTTATGACAGCTGAAATGGTCCTTGTTAAATGTGCGATCCCATAGCCAATCACCCTTGAAAAACTTACAGATGAAGAGCGGAAGGATCAATATCCAAACTTTTACCGACTCCTGCAGCTCGCCCTCACACTGTCCATTAGCTTTGCTGCATCAGAAAGAAATTTCTCAGCTATGAGAAGAATCAGAAACTGGCTCTGATCTGCAATGGCTCAGGACAGATTCTCCAATCTTTCCCTACTGCACATAGAGAACGATTTGACTGCAAATTCATCAGAAGAGAAGATCTTGGCAAATCAGAAAAAGAGGTGGATTCTTCTACATTAGGTAAGATATAAGATTTTATTCCACTCTTTGTATAGCCTAACAGTCATTGTTAATTATAAATGTATTATATAGGCTATAAATAATTGAAAAAGTAGAAAATGCTCTGCCTGTTCTAGTGGGCTAGAGCATCATTGGTTTGTGCAGCTACACAAACGTGAACAAATCAGGTTTCAGTAGCAGAATATACAGGAGTTTACCTCAAATGCATTCTACGCAGCACTCGTTCCCTTATCTCAGTGAACCGAGGTTACATAAGTAACCAGAGCATTTTGTAGCTTTTATTCAATATAGATTAGGTTTGAGGTTATCCATACTTGTACAAGCTGTCAAATTAACTTTTCTCATTTTACAGATTTACAGTCTATCTTTTATATATATATATATATATATATATATATATATATATATATATATATACTCTAAAAAAAAATGCTGGGTTAAAAACCATCCATTTCTGGGTTATTTGGCAAACCCAGCGCTGGGTAAATATTGGAGAAAACACATGCTGTTTTTTTTTAACCCAGCTTGTTGGGTTTTATACATTAACCCATTTGCTGGGTTGTTTTTTGACATAGTGCTGGGTCAGTCAACCTATTGAAGGTTTTTCATTTTAAATAATAAAATGCACTCTAAAATCTAAAAATCCATCTTGTCTGTCAGACATTTAAAGGGGTCATGAACTTTTTTATTTTGTACTGTTCTCTGAGGTCCAATGTTATCAAGATTTTTCCATCAAAAAACATCATAATTTAGAAGTAATGGGTTATGAATATGTGTGGCTGACTGCAAGGGCGTATGTTCGCTTTTTGTTTTCTTTGTGCACAAAAAGTATTCTTGTAGCTTCGTAAAATTACGGTTGAACTATTGATGTCACATGGACTATTTTACTGATGTCCTTGCTTCGTTTCTGGACCTTGATTGTGATAGGACACTTGCTGTCTATGGGAGGGTCAAAGAGCTCTCGGACGTGGCACTGCGCTTCTCGTCCAGTATGCGACTACGTTCTTACTACATTTAGCCTATTAAATTTACTTCAACTTCTTAGGTAATATCAATGGTATGGCATTTCAAATTACAAAAACATATACATATATTTAATTGTTTGATCAAAATTATTGCTAGGGACAATTTGGTAGTCGCTGGATGTTGGTAGGGACATGTCTCTAGCGTCCCCCCATAATTCCACGCCCCTGGCGGATTTTAGACTTGGAAGTAAATGCCCACTGCTATGATTGGCTAACACTTGTGTATGTTTGACAGTTTATGTCCTTCACCGATGGACACTGCTGTGATTTAGGTTAAAACGCATAAATACTTATATCAAATGATCTGCATAACAGACAAAGCAATAGTGATCACGTAATAAAAACAGTTACTCACACTTGTGTTTTGCGACATTACTGTCGGATCCAATATAGCTGGCACAGTATCGTCTTTTAGTGTCAATCGTTCTGAAAATCCCACGTTGAATTGTGCCTTGTTTGTAAACGAATCTGTGGTAAAAATGAAGTGAACAAAGGACCGAGTTCTTACTGAAGTGGTCTGGAACTACCCTTGTACGGTCTTTATTTGTTAATCACACTCATGGTCTTCGTGGTCAAAAGTGACTGGACACCTGAAATGTAACTTTTTTTTCTTCAGTAAAATCAGTGTAATATATTTTTGTTCAATAATATTTTTGAGAGAATTTTATGGTAATAATTAAAATTTATGCAATAATTATTATCAATTTTTCCCATTGAAAATTAATTCAATTAATGCAGTATCTCAGATTAAAATAGAGACTAGGCCTTTAAAATCCATTTTAAAATCCTTTCAAATCCAGGTTGTGGTTAAATGGTTAAATGTATATTAAGGCATTCTCAAAGACTACTTTTTGTCAAGGTTTGTATTTTTTTTTTGTTGTTTTAAATGTTGATTTGAAGCGTCAGTTTTTGAATTATTATTACTATTATTACAAACCTGAACACAGAAAGCATTTTGTTATACAAAACATTTAAATTCTATAAAAATGTAACAAAAATAAACAGGAATGTTTTATCAGAGCTTAATCCTTCTGGGTCTGATATGATTTCAACCTCTTATTTCAGTTTTCTAACTCATTTTGGCTATATGGTTATAGCCATACCAATTCATTTGAGTGTGTATAATTGTGTGTGTGTGTGTGTGTGTGTGTGTGTGTCTGTGAGTGTGTGTGAGTGGATGTGTCTGTTTTGCACTCTTGATGTTTTAGTGTAACCCCTTCCTTGCTGTCCACTTTTTTTACTAAATTGTAGTTGAATTATTGATTTTATTTTACATCGTTTCTGTGTTACAGGCACACCAGTTCATAGGGGTGTGTGTGTGTGTGTGTGTGTGCGTGTGTGAGTGGGTGTGTTGATTTTGCACTCTAGATATTTTAGGGTTTCACCTCTTCATTGCTGTGCAATTTTTTTCTACATCATGGGGGATTTGTAGATTGTACACACAAAATTTTCTGTATTTTCAATTTTTTCCCATTTCCTATTCATTTCCTATGGCCGGTCATTTTTGACCAAAGACCATGAGTATATCGACACTTTACTGTAAAATTTTGGCCCCACTCTATACATCCCTCTCCCAAATAAAAACTTTGTGGGTAGACGACTAGGAAATGGTTATTTCTTATGAGGACTGGGAATCAGTCTTATATAGAATACACAAGTTTTCAGTCTGTGCAAGCCATGGACTTCTGCAGTGCAAAGTTGTACATCGTGTACACTGGACAAAGTTAAATCTGTCTAAGCACTTTCAGCATATAGATGCTTGTGATCGCCGTAGGTTTACCCCAGCCTCTCATGCACATATATTTTGTTACTGTATAAAGCTTAGGGGCTTCTGGTCCACTGTTTTTGAAACCGTCTCTGGTTTTTTAGGTAAATAGATCTCCCCTTGCCTGTTGATAGCCATTTTTGGAGTTTCTCCTGCATCATATAATCTTACAAAGATACAATCTGATTGTACAGCTTTTATCATGCTGTTAGCCAAACGACTAATATTGCTGAAGTGGAAGTATCAGAGGCCTCCAACTCCAAAACAATGGATCTGTGATGTCATCTTTTTTCTGAAGTTGGAGAAAATCAAACATTCTATAAGAGGCTCATCTAGCCAGTTTAATAAAGCTTGGGGCCCTTTCAAGCAATATGTCAGGGAACATGTTTCATTGTCGGACATAGACTGAATCTTAGTTCTAGCATTTTTTTGTGTTTCTTTATCAGTTAAACTCTATTGTATCATACTGATTGTGCATTTTCATTGTTTTCCTAAGCCACACTTTTATTTACCCCTTTTTTTATCATTATTATTATAATTTATCCATTGTATTATTAAGTTAAGTTGCTCTTGTCTTTTGTTCTGCTTTGTTTTCTTCTTTGTAACATTGTCCTAAAATTCATAAATAAATAAAAAAAAAAAGAAAAAAACAAAGAAGAGAGATCAAGGGAATTTTGGTTTCTCAGTTCATGACCCCTTTAAGTTTCAACCCGTCAAATGCACAGCGTTACCACTGAATCGCTAGCGCACTGGTAGTCAGTGGAGCGGACGGCAACTTTGTTACGTATAACAGCGAAGTCGCAACTTGTTTCAGCTCTGGTCGAGCATTCATTTGACGGGAGGTGAAATGGTGAAACTTTCACGGTGGCAGCTGAGTTACAGAAAAACTAGGCTACCCAGCTCCTGGGTAAAAAATATTTAAAATAACCCAATAAAATGGCCCAACGATCTGAACCCAGCATTTGGGTAAAAAAAAAAAAAAAAACCCAGCACCTGGGTAAAAAAATATTTAAAATAACAGAATAAAATGGCCCAACAATCTGAATCCAGCATTTGACTTAAAAAAAAACAGCAATTTTTAGATCAGAAAAACTACCCAGCATTTGTGTAAAAAAAATATTAAAAATAACCTAGTAAAATGACCAAACAAGCTGAACCCAGCATTTTTTAGAGTGTGTGTGTGTGTGTGTGTGTGTGTGTGTGTGTGTGTGTGTGTGTGTATATATATATATATATATATATATATATATATATATATATATATATAACTTCATGAAGAACATACCATGGCAGAAAACATACTTACACTTCTGATTGGTTCTTTATACCTGCATATACCAAAACAAGAACACCAAAACAAGAAAGCATTATATCAAATAATGTATGAAAATATATAAAATTTCAACAAAAAAAAAAATTAGCAAGATCCTACCTTCTGTAAATCATAAGAATAAGGAGTGCAAAAAGTGCAAATATAAGCAATGATAAAGCTGCCAAAATTGAGAGGAAAGCAGTGAAGGATATGCCTGCAAAAACAAAGAAGCAGCATTAAAATTTGTTACTGGAAAAAAAAAAAAGAGCTGACATTGACAACTATTAACAATTATCACACCATCTTAAATCTTATGTTCTTAGCAAAAATAATTAGCTGTTGCCTCTAGCTTGTATTCTCAGTGCCGCTTTCGATACTGTTGATCAGTCTTTTACATACTCGTCTTGATAGTGCTTTTTCAGGACAGCCTTAAACTGGTTTAATTATCTTATTTTACTGACCATTGGTAGCTCATTTGGGTGGTTACAGATCTGAGATCAGTCTGCTACTCACTGGTTTTCCTCAGGCCCCAGTATTGGGCCCTTTACTCTTCAATATCTATTTATCACCACCTGGGCATCTCTTACCTCCATTATCATATTTTGACTAATCTTTATACACTCAAAATCTTGTGAAGAGCTTGATGTTTGCTTCTTTTCCAATTGTGTTTCTGAGATAAAGACTTGATGAATAACAATTTTCTCTGTTTGAAGAGTAGCAAAACTGAAGTAATGCTACTCGTTTCCCCCACCAACTTTACAAAGCTGCTTCATAAAGCAAATATATAGCTGCTTTTAAAGGCACTATAAAATAAAGCTTATTATTATTATTATTATTATTAAATGATCCACAGTTTAGCCCACATAGACTGATGTTGAGCTCACTGTGTAAAAAGTTTTGAAAAAGTGACTTAAATATTGAGAAATGGGTCCTAGCAAATAAAAAAAAAAAACTGTAAAATAACAAGAAATTCAAATTTGGTGTGAAAAATAAACTAATTGTTCAGAGATCTAAACTTATTGAAAAAGTGTTCTGATTCGAGACTTGGGCCAAAGTGAAGTGTAACAATGGTGAAACTCTACAGTCTCAAGCACAGACTGACCTGGGACAGTGATCTGTAGGTTTGTGGAGTTCACTGCACCGTATGGATTCAGTGCCTCACAAATGTATTCCCCAGTATTCTCATGGGCTGCAGTGAAGGAAAGCACATGTGAGACGCTCAGTTCTTCCTCTACACCTGCTCTCTTCATGAACCACCTGTGGACTGCAGGAGGGTTGGCATTACTTTGACAGGTGAGGGTCACATTATTACCAAGCCAGACCAAGCCTGTGAGAGAGATCCATGTTTCCTTAGGAGGATCTGTGGTCCAAAAAAGAAAGAAACAGAATGTGTATTTCCAAAAACAAAACAAAAACAACAAACTGTGTTGGGTTAAAATCTCACACTCCACACTGAGGATGATGGTCTTGTGGCTGAGCAGGGGCTTGTCCTCTCTGTGTAAAGGATGAATGGAAACACAGTTCACTTTCAGCTCATGATGGTGGAACGACGGGACGAAATTCAAGATGGCAGAAACACTCTGAGTCCCATCAGTGTTCAGCTGTGTCCTCTGTGTTACATCACCACCTAATGCAGGAGCCCATAGTACATTTGGAGGGTGACTGGGGCAGGGAGCTGGAACAGTGCAGGTCAGATTCACCTTCTCACCCTCCCTGAGCACCGGCACAGTTACATTCGGCTCAGCCAAGGAATCTATTACAATATTGAGAGGAGAACGTAGTAATGGTATTAATTTATAGAAATCTTTTTTCCAAACAGTTTAAAATTCTCTAAACTGTAAGTGCAGCTGTCACAGCTGTTTTATAGTGACTTTATTGCATGTCTGCAGTATAACCAAAATGAAAAGTTATTTAGTTATTGTTTGAGTCATACTGGTCAAAATTACTTGCAATTTTGACAAAAAATTCTGAATGTTCAGATATAAACTTGAAATTGTGAGGTGTTTTTTTTTTTTTTTTTAAATCCCGTGGTGGGAACAATCTTCCATACTTTTTAGATACAGATTTCAGCAGTAGGTAAAAATTTTGTGGCGAGTGGGGATGGTTACAACACGTTTTGAATTTCAGTTTCTCAGAGGCGGTTTGTATTGGAAAGCCAAAATTTTCATACAGTAAACCCATCTGTCAGCTACTCACCCAAACTGCTGTAACATGTTTACATACTGTATCATAATATATGTACAATTAACTCTTGAATAGACAAAGTCAAATGCTGCAACTGACCCCATAAGAGGGGACGGTTGCAACAGTGCACAGGGGAAGTTGCAACATTCATTAAAATGTAATTAAAATCATTCTTAAATACTATTTGCATTTTTTTAAAAAAAATGTATTTGTTCACAGACAGGGTCTTCAATGAGTTAAACTGGCTGTATAAAAACAAAGAATAGTAAATTAAAAAAAAGTAACAAACATATTTTGGTTAATTAATTACATATATTACAATACATTTGAACTACAAAACCTACAAAAAACTACATAAAAGACTAACATTTAATAATAGCCTATTTCTATTAACTTTTGGGGCCAGTTGCATAAACATAGCCACTATGTTAAGACTGTGTCTTTAAGAACTAGCTTGACTAACTATCACTGAACCAAGATTGTAATTAGTCTTACTTTTCAGATTCAAATTAGACAAATCTACCATTTTATGAAACTGACTTTATAAGTGTGTGTGTGCGTTCATGTGATATTTGTATGTGTTAAAAAGAGAAGGTGAGAGAGAAAGAAATTAGTCCATATTAGACTCAGACTGATTTTTTTAGTGCAGCCTTTGACACCATAGACAATGAAATTCTTATTTTCGACTTGAATGATTGATAGGGATTCGTGGTACTGTTTTAAACTGGTTTCTGGGTCCTATCTAACCAATAGGAGCTTTTCAGTTACCCTGGTGGAGTTTTCATCATTGTCAGCCTCTCTTACATGTGGTATCCCTCAAGGATCCATTTTGGGACCCATTTTGTTTCATTGTACATTTTTTCCAATTGGGTATATTTTTAGTAAACATGGTTATCGTTTCATTGTTATGCTGATGATATGGAAATTTATGTGCCAGCAAAGAAGGAAGGCACCCAATGCATCTGGGTGCACTAATATTGATTTAGGCCCTTTATCTATTTATGGTAAATTCATGGTAAAAAAAATTTAGGTGTAATTTTTGATGATGCCTTGAAATTTGACAAACAGATCAGGGTTTTTTTCGGTTAAGAACACTGGCAAAGATCAAGCCATTTTTATCCTTTTGTGATTTTGAAAGGGTGATGCATGCTTTTGGGTCTTCCCGCCTGGACTACTGTAATTCCCTGTATTTAGGGATTAGTCAGTCCACGCTGTCACAATTATAGATTGTCCAGAATGCCACTGCAAGGCTGTTGACAGGTTCTGGGAAATGGGACCATATCACTCCCATTTTGTCATCTTTACTTTGGTTTAAGGTCCGTTATAGGATTGATTTTAAAATTTTGCTGTTTGTTTTTAATTTAAGTGGCCTTGTACCATCTTATCTTTCTGACTTGTTACAACCTTACTCACAATCAAGATCACTCAGGTCCCCTGACCAAAAACACCTGATTGTTCCTAGGTCGAGACGTAAATTGCGGTGGGACCGTGCTTTTGCAGTGTTGGCCCTGAAGCTCTGGAACAGTTCGCCTTTGCACATAAGAACTGCCTCCACATTGGTGTCATTTAAGTCCCTTTTAAAGACTCGTCTCTTTTCTTCCAGGCTTTTTTGCAGAATGCTGCTTAATGACTTGTGGTTGGAATCAATAATTGTTTTATTTTTTATTTTTTTATTTATATATTTTTTTAATTTTGAATGGTTTGACAGCCTGTGCTGTGTAACTGATGTGTACAGCATATTGGTCAACTTATTATTGTTTTTAATTGTGCTTTAGAAATAAACTGCCTTGCCTTAAAAAACCTATTTACTTAAAAAAGGAGATATACCTGACTATTGAAAGGGATTCTTTATTAATCCATAAAACTACAATTTTGTAATGTTATGGCAAGCTTTTACATCAATGTTGTGGTAAGGGACAGCATGTTAGGGCAAGTGTTGCAACTGTCCCTACACTGACATCTGTGCTAAAAATTGCTATTCTAACTTGACACAACATCTTTGACACAAACTAGCTATGCCTAATAGAAGCTTAGACAACACTGATTAAAATGATGTGACTTTACAATGCTTCACACAAACAGCTTAGAAAGTATAACAAAAAATCTGATCATAAAAAAATTACTTTTTTACCATGAAAATGATTTTTTGTAGCAGGAATGATCACATGTGGCATTCTTCCAGGAGGGATGAGGGGCTAATTGAGCATGTGCAGTATGAATATCATCACTGTAGAAGCTCATTCATTATTGAAGAAATAAGCCATGTTGCAACTGTCCCTCATTGCAACTGTTCCCACTCTCCTACTGAGAACATCAATACTGTAGTACACAGTAAGTTATGACGAGTTATGACAATTTCACTTCTCAGTTCTAATTAGCAAATGTGCATTTAGATAATGTGCAAACTGTAGAAAATTGTACTTTTACTTGTTTTGAGAAAAAAAAAATCTAATCTGAGAATTGAGCCAAAGCGATGAGAAAAACTGTAATTTGTTTACTGTTAATGTAGCATTTAGGCCCATATGTAAGTTCTTTTGCATAACCAGACTTTAGACATATTCTGCTCCAGTTTTCAGTTGATTCTGGGTAAGAACCTCTAAAACAGAACTGACGGTGTGACGGACCAGTAAAAAGTTTTTTGTTTTCCTATGCCGTGAAGTTACACAATTTCGTCTGTAGGTGGCGCCAAGGCAATGTCTTTAGTGTGTCATTCGTTCGAAACAAATCAGTGTTGAAAAACAGTCTGATGTTGAACGAAACCCGGATTCATTCAGTAACGAAACCAGTAAACAACTCTGATGATTCAGGAAAGAGACACTACTACTGCTTTGGGAGCAAAAATATTTAGTTACTGGAAATATTCTAAGATCAAAAGTGTAAGTTGCTCTCTATTTTATTGTGTGGGCTAAACTGTGGAAACGGAAGAATGTCAAGAAGTAGTCAATACATTTATTTATCTACTTCTTTCAAAATTACATGAATTCTTTTCTCACTCAAACACGACTGCCAAAACTCAATGAACCAACAGGACATATATCTTCATTTGTGTTTCGAAGATGAACCAAGGTCTTAGGAGTTTGGAACAACATGAGGGTGGGTAATTAATGACAGAATTTTCATTTTTGGGTGAACTATCCCTTAATAAAATAAACAAGCACACGCACACCGTTCGAGGTGCAGGTCAGAAGATACCGGCTGACAGCCACCAGAGGGCACTCTTCTAGGTCACTGTTTGCTTTGGACTTCAGTTCCCATCACCCCTTGCACTGATGATTGTCTCATGACACTCAGCTGTGAGCAATTTAGAGCCTTAGCTCACCAGTATATATGTCTTGTGGTCTTTGCCTTTGTTGCTGCAGTATTGTACCTGTTACTTTGTGTTTGTGGATTACTTTTTGCCAGTGTTTTCTGCCTGTTGCTGTGTTTTTGGATCATTGTTTGCAACTACAATAAAGCTGGAATTGGATCTTCTTTCAGTTTTCTGAATGATTCTGTGACAAATTGTGTGGAGAGGATATATAACCGCACACTCACTTGCAAACAAACTACTTTAATTAACCAGCGTTTTGGCCTGTTTTCACCAACAGTCAATCAACATTAAAAAACCTGAATCAGGTCTCACTAAGCACAAAATACTTATACAGCAACTTGGTTCTCGATATTCAACACACTTTTTCAAAATACATGGATACTCATGTTACACTGACATAATTCTCAGTCCAATACACATTAACTTGGGGCACATCACTTACAAAAACAGTTTAGGTCAAAATCCACATTTAAACCATTTGGAATTAAAGTGTTCAATTTGTGAATCCAGTATGCCTCCCGTTTCAGCAGGATATGATCCAAATCACCTCCTCTCCTCGGTAAAAATACCTTCTCAATTCCTATATAGCGTAAAGAGGTAATTGGATGGTTAAATTCAATAAAATGCCCAGCTAATGGAAAATTCATATTTCTGCATCTTATTGTACTACGTTGTTCAGCGATACATTGGTTAATTAAATAAAGTAGTTTGTTTGCAAGTGAGTGTGCCGTTATATATCCTCTGAACTATCCCTTTAACATCTCTTCAGATCCATTTCGTTTAAGCTCAAAACCTAGCAACATACAAAACAGCTATTTACTACATTTCTAAAGTAATATAATACAATATATTCAAAGTCTAAAGAATGAATTACTATCAAAACTAGCAGAACACCTACACAGTTTTTAAATTTTATTATTATCTGTACAAAAGAGGAAAACGTAGGAAAATGTAATTTTGTACTGTAATGTAAACATGGACCATGTAACATATACTGCAGTAAATTCTGAAGTGTAAAGAGCTGTCATTCTTACGTTAAGAAATTTTACAGAAGATTGTTCAATGCTACTTCTTGTTAGTGTTGTTTTATGAGTGATAAAGTTATTTATCACTATTATTATTATTATTATTATAATAATAGGAGAACTGTGGTATTTAGGAGAACTGTGGTAAAAGTTCTGAAAAAGTGAGCTAACATTGAGAAGTGGGTCCTAGTGACTGTAAAAAACTCGATTTAAGTTTTGTATAATTAGTTGTACTTTATATCTTGCTTACTAATAGTGCCTTGTCAAAACTCTAAACATTTTTCAAAGATTTGATGCCATTGAAAACACTTGGTGTTGGTAATGTCCTGGTTTATTATTAAAACATTTGCTCTGCCTTACCTGACACATTTATGTGCACAGCTTTTGTATCAGTCGTAGTGAAGTCCTCAGTTTGAATCCTGAAGAAGTAACGATCTGAATGCAGGCTGCTGAGGTTTCTCATGACAGAAGTGCAATTCTTCTTTCGTAGGTCACCCACCACTTCAATCACAGGTTCATTCTGACGGTGAACACTGGTGAAATTAGCTGTATCATACAATGACCAGAGAGATCCTCGTCTCCATGTTACTACTGGTGAACTGTTTTCTTTCTCCTTTGAAATGTTGAATAGGCAGGGAATCAGAAGGCAAGAGCCGCTGGTGCTTTTCAGGGTTTTGGGAACTGATACTTTCAGGACTGACTGACAACAAGCAGCTGTAATACAAATGTGCTATAATTAGACCTAATAATGCTAATAATAATTGAAAAAATTATAAATATATATATATATATATATATATATATATATATTTCACGAGTTCACACTTACATATAATTTGACGAGGTAAGTTTAATGCGTATTTGGCGTGCTGTCCGGGGGGAGAGCTCGGAGTTCGGCCCGAACCCAGAGTACTCCCCCCATGTAAGTGCTTAGGACTAGAAGCGTGGAGAAGGGGTGGTGGAGGGATGCTGCAAAACTGTCAA
>JAFVLL020016236.1:0-12500 GCA_021397915.2 Tor tambroides
AATCAATAGTAGTTATTAAGATTGATGTGGTTTGGAATTGGTAAAATGTTCTAGGAAAAAAAATATGATCAGAATATCAACTTGCCTAATAATTCGGCACACACTGTATTCACTGTAGTTGTCCGCTAGTAAAAACATAGTTTCATCAGTCATTATCCGTGTATGCCATTGTTTTGCGTTTACTACAGTTCAGTGTATCAGGAGGCGCTAGCTGCTGCGACTGAGTGGAGGCGGGGCTAATTTGCATATTCATAGATCCGTGTGTAGTAAATGAGGCAAGAGTGTAGAGTTACATTCAAGCTGTTTTAAGGCATGAGAAAATTATTTTCACAAGAAAAAACATTTAAATATGTCAATTTGATGATCAAAGATAAGTTTTAAGGGATAAAATATTTGACTACAGGGGGACTTTAAATTTGTGGTATTTAAATTCCTATACAAGGAGTAGCATTGAAGTGCAGTGTGTACAGTATGTGTTTTTAACTCTCCATAGGAAGACAACTCTGCTTTTAAACAATGTGGTGGCAATCTGTGGAGCTGTCCTGATGTTGTTAAGTAAAACCGCCCTTTCGTTTGAGATGATCATGGTGGCACGTGTCCTGTACGGCATCAACGCTGGTGTGTTGGAAAATCTGTAAATGCATGGTCTTTTTTTTTTTATTCTGTGCTGTTTTTCTGTGTTAACTATTTGAGTGCTGTCTCTGCAGGTGTGAGTTTGACTGTCCACACCATGTATATATTGGAGTGCGCCCCCAAGAGGCTGCGTGGGATGGTTGGTGTGTCTGTGGCCACTTTTGCCTCAATGGGAAAGTTTTTTGGCCAGCTGCTTGGGATCAGGTGTGTCTTTAACAGCAGATTTATCTTCCTGGAACATTTTGTTACATTCACTGTCCATGTGTTAACCAAACTTTTAAAGATTTAAACTTTTGGGTGTATGTGTGTGTGTGTGTGTCAGTGAGGTGTTAGGCACTGAGGATCGCTGGATTTGGCTGCTGGCCTTCAGCGGGGTGGCTGGTCTCCTGCAGCTAGTAACTCTGCCCTTTCTCCCTGAGTCCCCGCGGTACCTCCTGCTGGAGAAGGCAGACAAACACGGCTGTGAGACAGGTCAGAACCACAGACACTTTCTTTGACATTTACACATACATTGATATTTGTTGCAGAATTCATCTGAAATCATTTGTTCAAAATGTGGGGCCACGTCATGGGAAAACAGGGTTTTTGTGTGTGTGTGTGTGTGTGTATGTGTGTGTGTATGGCTGTATATATATATATATATATATATATATATACATATAGGTCGGATTCTTGAAGCATCGCGGAGACGTTGCTACAGTTCTTCTGGATTTAATCTGTCTCAGTTTGTTCTGTTTCTTCATGTCAATCCAGACAGACTGGATGGTGATGAGATCAGATCTCTGTGTGGAGCACTGGCTGTTGTCAGACTCCTTGTGCAAACAAAACTCTCACTGGATTATTACAATTAATGGCAAAGTGAATGTTTGGAAATGTATACTGATATTTCCTACTGACACACTACAGCAAAAGATAGAAATAACTGATTTAGAACCATTTTTTAGCTGGTGAAAATACTAGTGTTCTAATAATTTTGGCCACCACTGTGTGTGTGTGTATATATATATAAATATATATATATACACACACTGCTGTTCAAAAGTAAGATTTTTAATGTTTTTAAAAATTTTAGCCAATGGCCAGAATGTGTTGTTACAAATTCTTTTTTTTTTTCTTTTTTTTAACTTGAGTAGCTAGAAGCTTTTGCACTACCATTCAAAACTCTGGAGTTGGTAGGAGTTTTTAATGTTTTTGAAAGTAGTCTCTTATGCTCACCAAGGATTTTTTTTTTTTTAATAAAAATACCGTAAAAATAGCAATATTGTGAAATATTATTGCAATTTAAAATAATGATTTTCTTTAAAATTTTATATTTTTTTAATGTAATTTATTCCAATGTAATTTTCAGCATCATTACTCCAGACTTCAGTGTCACATGATCCTTCAGAAATCATTCTAATATGCTGATTTGCTGCTGAAGAAACATTTCTTTAATTATTTAGATATTTAGATATTTTTTTAAGTTAAAAAGAACAGCCTTTTTTTCAAAATCAAAATCTTTTCTAACAATATAAGTCTTTACTATCACTTTTTATCCATTTAACACATCCTTGCTGAATAAAAGTATTAATTTCTTTCAAAAAAAGAAAAAAAATTACTGACTCCAAACTTTTGAATAGTAGTGTATATTGTTACACAAAATTTCTATTTTGAATAAACACTGTTTTTTTGTTTGTTTGTTTGTTTTTTACTTTTTATTTATTAAACATGTATTCTGGAGAGTTATTTGATGATATTCAATGTCTCAGCTCTGCGCAGGTTGTGGGGAGATAAAAAGGACCCTGGACCAGAGATGGAGGAGATGTTGGCTGAACACGCCTCCCTGAAGGGCGTGAAGATCCACAGGCTCATGGACCTCTTCCTCGACCACAGCGTCCGCTGGCAGCTCCTCACCGTCTTCGTCACATTCGTCACGCTGCAGCTCTGCGGCATCAATGCTGTGAGTCACAAAAAGTCGCAGTGCTGCCCGCACTTGAAAACGGTTGACCCTAGAAAGATTATTTTGCTAAAACACACAACCATATGCCAGTCTGTTCAGGAAATGGGCTTGATGGCTTCACATTGCAAGATAATTTACTTCCCGCTCAATTCATCGTTTTGATGAAAGCCACCGCCATTATTTTCATCATTCAGTTTCAGAAATGAATAATAGAACTTAAAGATATTGTTGTTCATATGGCCCGTGAATTATGTCTTCGCAGGTCTATTTCTATTCGTTTGATGTATTTCAAGCCGCTGGTATTGCCAAGGAGAACCTGCGCTATGCCGCCCTGGGGACGGGCCTGTGTGAACTCTCCACCTCTATTACCTGTGTGAGCTGCTCTTTACCACCCAAATATTTCATCTAAGCTCAAAGCATGATGTGACCTGGTTTAAGGGAATCTTCTGTTTGTGTTCGTGTGGTTGTTTACTGTGTTATTTTTATCCAGGTGCTGATCATTGAGAGCACTGGGAGGAGAGTGCTCCTTTTACGGGGCTATCTGTGCATGGCCACCTCACTGGCCCTGCTCACACTTACACTTTACCTTCAGGTATGCTTATGTTTTATATCAAGTTTAATTGTTTTATTGCATCGTATTTTTCAAATTACATAGATTTTGTAGTTAATTATTGTGTGAGAAGACAAGTTTTAGTTTGTGTGTGTGGCTAATAATTCAGTTATTAACAAGAATTGCAGCTACATTTAAAGGGATAGTTCATTTAAAATTACATTTAGTCAGCATTTACTTAATCTCATTCCAAACCCATACAATTATCTATCAAGTCTATCAAATATCAAGCTGCTGTTTTCATAACATTACAGAGACTACAGCTTCAAAAAAAGACAAAAAAGCATCATGAATGTTTAATAAAAATAGTACTCTCGCACTGAAATTTTAATTGTTATTCACTGAAAATCTTTGCCACAGGTTTCAAATCTCAGGTTGTGTTTATTATGTAATGAAAGTGAATGGGGACTGGAGCTGTCAAGCTTCAAAAATGACAAAATGCATCATAAAAGTACAGTAAAAGTAGTTTATATGAATCACATGCTTTATTCCACATCTTCTGCGGTCATATGTTTTATGTGAGAAACAGACTGATAATTAGATCATTTGTTAAATCTTCACCACAGCTTTCGCATCTCATGCGCTTATTATATAGTGAAAGTGAATGGGGACTGGAGATGTTGAGCTTCAGAAGTGACAAAAATGCATCATAGTAGTAGAGTAAAACTAGTTTATATTAATCATGTGCTTTTTTTCCCCATGTCCTCTGCAGTCATATGATAGTTTTTGTGAGAAACAGACTAAGTACAAAAAAAGCATCATAAAAGTATAGTAAAAGTAGTTTATATGAATCATGTGCTTTATTCCACATCTTCTGTGATCATATGATAGCTTTGTGTGAGAAACAGATGTAAATTTACAGCTTTCAAATCTCATTCACACTTCCGCATATTCCACATATTTTGCGTTTCCACAAAGAATGCCGCAAGAGTTTTGAACAACATGGTAAGAAATGAAGTGAGTTATTTCTTAAAGACAAACCAGCAAATAAGCATTAAATAAACTGATACTATTTTTGTGACTAACAAGACACTGTTTATTATACTACATGAAACTATTCATGAGATGGGATTTGTCTGGCTGTTATAGGACTTTGTATCCTGGATGCCATATTGCAGCATGGCCCTTATTTTCATATACATCTTCTTCTCCTCTAGTGGGCCAGGTACATCCACACATTTTTCTCTTGCAGTGAGACGTTCAGATGTTTATTTGTAGCCTTATTGTTTTAACAATACTCTTGTGAATTCTCTCTTCCACAGCCGGCGTGACAGCAGCACTTCCTGGTGAGATTTTCACACAGTCCTATAAACCCCCGGCATTCATGGTGGCCGGCATCCTCAACTGGATAGGACTCTTCCTGGTGGGCATGTTGTTTCCTCTCATAGTGGTGAGCCTTTATGATTTTCTTATTTATGACCTGTTTTCTGCTGAAAAATGAAAGGTGCAGAAACATTTTTCACATAGAGAAATAGTATGTTTGAAAAAAGCTTAAAAGATGTACTCACACACAGGAGATGAAGTTGTAGTTCATATTAGTAGCCTAATAAAATACATTTTATTTTACATGGAGCAATGGGTGTGCAATATTGACAAAAAAAATGATATGGGGTTGATAAAGTTATTAAAGTTAATTCATTACAATGCTTAGTGTGTTTTTATACAGGGACCTCTGCTAGATAAATAAATATGACACTAAAACCACCATAGATTCCGTGGTAAGTCCCTTAATGAGTGATTCGTTGAATGATTCATTCAAACGATTCATTTGAAACAGCTGATTCATTTAGAAGCAAAGCAAATGGCTGTGTTTACGAAATGGAACATTGAATCACTGACTCAAATGATTCATTTAAAAACATTCATTCAGGAACGAAACAGTGCTGAGTGTTGCTCTGAGACACGTAAATATTCTGCTCCAGCTTTGTTTGGAACTATTTTCGTTGGCAAAACAAAACAAAAAATAGACAATATTGTGTCTAAAATGTAACTTATTCAATATTAACTGTTTTTGAACCGTTGTATATCAAACTCTAATATTCAGGAAAACGGCACTCTTGCTTAAGTGATATTATTGAACTATTTCATATCTTATAAATATAAAAAAGAAAAACTAATACAGGATTTTTTTTTTTACTTTCATAACTCGAATTATAGGGGCATTTTAAATGAATTCTAATAGGCTTCATCACACAGTAAATGCTTTTGAACTCTCAAGATGTTTTTTTGCAAAGTGAGTGACATACCTGACAATGTCACCTCGCATATGTGACCCTGGACCACAAAACCAGTCATAAGTGTCAATTTTTCAAAACTGAGATTTCTACATCATCTGAAAGCTGAATAAATAAGCTTTCCATTGATGTATGGTTTGTTAGGACTGGGCAATATTTGGCTGAGATACAACTATTTGAATATCTGGAATCTGAGGGTGCCAAAAAATCAAAATACTGAGAAAATTACATTTAAATTTGTCTAAATGAAGTTGTTAGCAATGCCAATTACTGATCAAAAATGAAGTTTTGATATATTTATGGTAGGAAATTCACTAAATATCTTCATGGAACATGATCTTTACTTAATATCCTAATGATTTTTGGCATAAAAGAAAAATGGATAATTTTGACCCATACAATGTATTTTTGGCTATTGCTACAAATATACCCCAGCGACTTAAGACTGGTTTTGTGGTCCAGGGTCACATATTGTTAAAACAACAATTATGATTTTATCATAGGCGATAAATATCGCACACCCATACATGGAGCGGGTCTTCTTTATGGAGGCTGCCATTTTTAGATCACATGACCAGATGAATTCTACTCAGTTTATTTGGTTACTCCTGTTGTTATGCAACACTTTCACTTAATAAATTAATCATGGCTTAATGTAAATAGTGCCCTTCCACACTGGAATCTCTAACTGAAAGCTTGTGCTTTTGCAAACATCCACACCACTAGGTGTCAGTATACGTCTAAGATGACATAAAATGATAGAATGCACATGCCTTATTCACAGTTAGTTAGTCCTTTATAATGTTTTTTTTTTTTTTTCCATTGCAGGAGCATTTGGATTATTTCTGCTTCCTCATATTTTTTGTGTCCTGCTTCTTCACTGGTGTTTTTGTGTGGTTCCACATGCCTGAGACAAAGAATAAAACTGTTCAGGAGATCACAGAGGACTTTAAGAGAATGCACCAGAAATGCAGACACTCACTCCAGTCTAAACTGAGCTCAATACACATAAACAACATTCAGAACACCATATCTACCAAGCTTTAGTACCAGTTCAGAATCAGTCATGTAGTCAAATCAGAAGCTGACCAATAAAAAGTCATTTTACACCCAATATTCGTTCTTCGTTTTGATGGCTGATGAATCTGTTTAGCTATTTTGTTGGTGACATCAAGTGTGTTAAACTGTAAGCCACATCCCATTTGTAAACTCAAAATCCAATTTCAATTAGAGGCGAACTGAATGTTGAATCAATATATTTGTACTTTGTCACGCCAAGGGACACCGATTCAGGTTTGGACAAGGTTTTGATACAACGACTGTGGTGCAATGAGTTTACTGATACTGTTTCTTGGACGGCTCTGTAGAGTGATTAGTAAGGCTTGAGTATTTATTGAATCCTCAGAGGTGTGTTGACCTCTTACCACACCATAAAGTTATCAAATTAAATATTGGACTCCACCAAAATGACTGTGTAATGTGGCAGCTCTTGTAAATCATATTTATGAGGCTCACCAAAATTGCTCAGAAAATTGCCTTAATGTTTATAGCAAGTGGCTGTTTGATTCTTTTATTCAAATACAATATATGTTTTCAAATGTTTTTCCTGTGTTCTTATTTGGACTGTCTATTCTCAGAAAGCACATTTATTATTTAGTCAAATACTAACACTTAAAAATGGAAGAAATCTTTCTACAAAGAAAAAGATATTTTGAAAAATGTTTATAACCAAACAATGTCCATACAATGTGATTACTATGTGTTCATACAATTTTTCCATTGTATGGACAAAACACACACACACACTATTAAAACTGTTTTTGCTAATTGAAATCTAAAATAAAATGCAAATAGGTGAAAACCTAAAAACTTCAATGAGTAATGTTGTTGAAAAAGAAAATAAAACTGAAAATAATTTCAAGTACTAAAATGACTAAAAATAAGAAAATGGAAAAATAATCAACTGAATGCATAATTAAATCTTAAACTAAAATTAAAACAAAAACTAAAAATAAAATATAAAGCCAATTCAAAATATTTATTAACAATATAATAGTATTTACAAAAAAAAATATATCTAATAAAACCCGCAAATGCTCATACAATTAAAACGATTTAAAATGAAAATTGAAAATAATAAAAAATGAAGGCCAGTTCAAAATATTTAGCTATAAATAATATAATAAGAATATATAATACTAAGATATAATGGTTAAAAATATTCGTTTTGGGGTAAACTATCCCTTGAGGTTCTCAGAAGTGGAACCTGCCACTGAACTGTTGAAGTCTTCAGTCTTAACATTTAATCAGTAAAACTACGAAGAAACCGTAAAAATAATTTTATTTTTATTTTATTTTTTACTAATTTATTATTATTATTATTGATAATATTAATACTCACAATAATAATAATAATAAAATGTATACATTCGCAACATTTTAAACACACTAGACAACTATTGTCCCATCTAACGTTAGTTACTGAAATACAGCCACTGTGACAATTTGCCCCGGTGTAAGGTACATACTCTCTTCTCATGAATGTGAATGAAGGGAGGAAGGCTGCGCTAAATGAAATATTGATGCGAGGTTAATTGTAAATGCTCATGAATGTGGTCAGCTCTGCAGTATCGATTGTCAAGTGTTTGGGCGCTGAACGGGACCTTTGCGTTCCGAGGCGAGCGCGTGCGGCGCTCTGATAACACAATCTACGTGCTCGAGCTGCGCGCTGCAGCCTGTGGACATCAAACTTCACTCATGTTCGCGTGCATCCCACATACGCCCAAATTACGTACATAGGGTTCCTGTTTACAAGCCAAACCCAAGGAAAACTTACATTGGTGATGTCAACATCATGGTACGATTTAAAGCGCTCAGAGGAGTATAATAGAGTGATCTGGGGAGCAAGAGCGAGAAGACGACCGCACTCTCGCGATGGAGCTGCGGGCCGCCAAAAAAGAACTCCATCAGAGGTAAGAACGGGTACATTTACACACTCATACAGGTGAAAACAACAGCGTTCAACGAACTTCCGAATCACAGGTGTTAGTATGCTGTTATTTCTTCATTACTTCAGTTTATTTGTTTGTTTTTATTTCAATTACTTTTGTAAGACTACTCAGGTACCAGTTTTCTCTCTTCTTTTCGGTTATTCTTAGCAAGTGTCTTTAATCTGTATTCTTTATATCAGGCTTAGTCATGGGGTGTATTTTGGGGGATGAATTAAGCCTCTGTTTATCACAATGGCATTTCATATAGATTGATAACACAATATGATAACATACTTTAGCTCCACTGAGAGACTTTAGGTTTCTTGCCTCTCATGGATATAGATTGACTTAAACATCACATAGGCCTACACCTGGACCAATGCCCCATGTATTAATATCGAAACAAAATGTCACTTTTTCAAACAATAACACCATAAATCATTCATAAATCAATAACTGCTTAATTTTAAAGGAATTTTATTTACTTTTTTACTATTGTTACAGTGTAAGGGTTAGGGTGTAGGGTTGTCGAATGTAATTATGTATAATTTACTGTTACTGTAACATAAGGACTTTATAAGATACAGTGTTATTTATTCATTCATTGACTTAGTTGGTCCTTTTTGTTAGATTATATTCTTATCTATTTAAAGATAAAAGACTGATTGTTCCTGTTCTTTTTGAATAGTTTGAATCGTTAGTCATAGATGACCAGTCACACATCTATTTTAGATAATTAATCATGTTTTGTCATCATCAAGGCTTTGGACATAGACTTAGACTAAAATTGAATAAGATTATTATTATTATTATTACTCTGTATGACTATTTCTTCTGAGGTATATAAAAGGATGAGTAAACTGAATGTTCATTTTAGGACGATCGATCCCTTTAAGAAATCATGTTTGTCAACAAACATGGGGAAAAAAAACTATGACAAGAAAGTTGCGTATGACATACAGTAACTAATGACAACCTCTTTTACTTCTTCAGCTGAACCCGAATGAGTCACTGAAACTCACCATAAAAAAAATGAATTGTTGAGAATTGTTTAGACTTCAAAACAATATTCATCAGGCAACTATTTTCCTTTTTAACAAGTTTCAAATTTTCACTTAGTAACTCAATGTATCATTTTGAGATATAAATATTGAGATTTGAGATATAAATTATATCTATCTATGTATATATATATATATATATATATATATACATATATATACAGTGCATCCGGAAAGTATTCACAGCGCTTCACTTTTTCCACATTTTGTTTTGTTACAGCCTTATTCCAAAATGGATTAAATTAATTATTTTCCTCAAAATTCTACAAACAATACCCCATAATGACAATGTGAAAGAAGTTTGTTTGAAATCTTTGCAAATTACACACACATTTAGTATTTTCACTTATATATTTGTATGTATATGTAAGTGTGTTACATATATGTAAGGTAAGTATTTTTTTTATAATAAATAAAAAGAAAACAAATAGATAGAATAGAAAAAGAATAGAGAACGGAAGTGTTAGATATATATTTATATGTATTTTTTGTTTATCTTGACAATATGTTAAATGAACTATGCTATCTTTTAGAATTTTACATAGACCTCAGCACTTGACACACAAACCTCAATAGTGTCAATCAACAAATGTAAAATATGTGATATACCAAAAGTTTCTTAATAACGCAACATGACTAATTTAAGACAACAGTGTTTAACCAGTTGGGACAACATTTGGAGAAATTTTGTCAGTCTAACACGGACTTCCAAGAAATTCACATTTCTTAGTATTTGTGACTCAAAAGGTGTCGTAATCGGGGTTTTTTTTGTTGTTTTTTTAATGGTGCTTGTGTAAAATATTTCAAGCTCAGTTCTCTCTCATATTGGTTGACTGTTGAGGTGGTTACATTTAAAATATCTTTAGATTCAATCAAATTGCATTGTCTTACTATTCTTAGATAACTTAGTACTTTCCACCCTAAATATAAAAACGTGACTGGCTTACATATAGAAAAACTGCCAAGAAGAGAGATTGCCAGTTACGTCTTTTAAGCAGCAATTACCTCACACCAGCTGGACTGATGTCATATGTGAGGGACCTGATAAGAACAGACCTAAACTGTGCTGACTTGATACATAGTACCGTGCGATAAGCACTGCACATGTTTGAATACAAACACTTTGACTACTTTTTGGCGGTAAAATGTGTTCTTGTAGATCAGCTGATATAGCATGGCGCTAACAACACTGAGGTTGATTATAACTCGAATGCAGTGTAAGTTACTGTGGATAAAAGCAAATCGATAACTGTGAGGAAGGTAGTGTTGACCTACCCATCAAAGTAACAAAAACAACCTCCTGTCTTTCCCTTCAGGGTGTTTGTGAACCGGAGTTTGACACTTGAAAACATCAAGTGCTATGGCTTCGACATGGATTACACTCTGGCAGGTGAGAGCGTTTATAGTGCCGTTGGGAAAAGCTGTCAGACTATGTGTGAAGTGCTTCGTTCACATCGACTCTCTTGTTTTCAACAGTGTATAAGTCTCCAGAGTATGAGAGTCTGGGCTTTGAGCTGCTCAGGGACAGGCTGGTGTCAATCGGATACCCACACGAGCTGCTGGGCTACACGTACGACCCCACCTTCCCCACGCGGTAAGTACTGCTCCATTAATGGGTCTGGATTAGGCTATATTGTGTCAGTGAGCTCATGGTAAAGGGTTTTGGGGTTTGCTGTGTGTATCGGCACTACATTGACAATGTTTACATGCACATTGTTTCCTATTATCCATATTCTGGTTAAAGGGATGGGTCACCCAAAAATGAAAATTGTGTCATGATTTACTCACTGTCAAGTTGTTCCAAACCTGTGTGAGTTTCTCTCTTTTGTTGAGCACAAAAGAAGATGTTTTGGTAATCATACAGTTGGTGGTAGCCATTGACTTTCATAGTAAGTAAAATACTATGGAAGTCGATATTACTGTGTATACTTTAGTTACTAATATGTACTTTTAAAGTACTTATATAGGGTACTAATACTAAAAATAGGACTATTTAAGGGTAAGTATGGTACAAAGATGTACCTTTTAGATTTCATACCTTAGGGTACCACTCCAGTGTATTGATTTATGTTCATTTGTTTTTAAGTTAATGCGAAATGCCTTTCATAACTCAAAATCCAATCACTTCCATCAGGAATTGATTGAATTTTTGGAAAATAAGGATGTGTAGGCAGGGAGGGATTGAAAAGTAAGAGGGATTTGTGAATGAAAGTTGTATTAGAAATGGAGAAAGTTATGTCTGTGCTGACAGCCTTGTGGGCAAAGCGCCAACATACAGCGCCGTTATGCTACGGGAGTCCTGAGTTCGAATTCCGGCTCGAGGACCTTTCCCGATCCCGCCTCCTATCTCTCTCTCAATTCACTTCCTGTCAGTGCTGATCTGTCCTGTCATAATAAAGGCAAAAATGCTAAAAAAAAAAAATGTTTAAGAAAGAAAAAAATGGAGACAGTTACTAAATTTTGATAAAACTATAAACTCAAGGATTTTTAATATAGAATAATGTGCAGTTAAGAACTAGAAATGTGTATTAAGAACATTTGACTTATGTTGACTTTATTATTTGGACAAAAGTTTCTTTTTTTGTCTTTTCCTTCAACTGCATATGTCTCATATCACTCAGAATGATTAATTACGCAATCAAGTTAACACATTTTTCATGATACATGACTGGTCAAAAGTTTGGGGTTTGTAAGATTTAAAAAAAAAAGTATTTAAAAGAAGTCTAATATGCTCACTAAGGCAGCATTAATCAAAAATACAGTAAATGAAAAAAAAGTGAAATTATTGCAATTTAATATAATGTTTATCTATTTGAATATATTTAAAAAATAAAATTTAATTCTGTGATCAAAGCTGAATTTTCAGCACCATTAAATCAGTCTTCAGTGTCACATGATCCTTCAGAAATCATTCCAATATGCCAATTTGCTTCTCAAGAAACATTTCTGATTACTATCAATATTGAAAACAGTTGTGCTGCGAAATAATTTTGTGGAAAATGTGATACAATTTTATTATCCTTTTTTCAGGAT
>JAFVLL020016236.1:17500-38842 GCA_021397915.2 Tor tambroides
AACAAAGCCCTAGCAAGCAAAAAAAAAAAAAAAATTAAAATATGTATTAAAGATGATTAAATATAAAAATCTCTTAAAATTATATTTTATTAACTCTGTAAAGCCTGACATATGAAATAATAGTCTGAAAAAAATTATATATATATATATAAACAATATAAATGTGCTTTTGTTGAGTATTTTATACATCAGGCTTTTATAGCTCATATAGTATGATATAAGAGAATATGGAGCTCATAATGAGGAAAAACACCTCAGTGTTATTCAGAGGCACAAAAATATGCTATTTGGTGCAGATGATGTTATTTATATGGCCAAAAATGTATGATGTAATGTAAATCATATCTTTATAACAGTATAGCAGACTGCTCACATAAAGAAATCTTAGAAATCTCACACTCTGTTTATCCCAATAATATGTATTAGTAAGATGCTTTATTTAAATGCTTAGTTTTATGATCAAAGCTCTGTAGGCTTCATTGTGAGGCAAAACAGATAATGCAGTGCAATACAATGATGATTGAGAGATGAACAAATAAATGTTCTTCAAAAGTCTGATGATCATATTTGTGACCCTGGACCACAAAACCAGTCATAAGTGTCAATTTTTCAAAATTGAGATTTATACATCATCTGAAATCTGAATAAATAAGCTTTCCACTGATGTATGGTTTGTTAGGATCGGACAATATTTGGCCGAGATACAACTATTTGAAAATCTGGAATCTGAGGGTGCAAAAAAATCAAAATACTGAGAAAATTGCCTTTAAAGTTGTCTAAATGAAGTTCTTATCAATGCATATTACTAATCAAAAATGAAGTTTTAATATATTTACGGTAGGAAATTTACTAAATATCTTCATGGAACATGATCTTTACATAATATCCTAATGATTTTTGGCATAAAAGAAAAATGGATAATTTGGACCCATACAATGTATTTTTGGCTATTGCTACAAATATACCCCAGCGACTTAAGACTGGTTTTGTGGTCCAGGGTCACATTTGATATTCACATTTTAACATGCTTTTTTTTTTAAAAAAAAAGTGATGAATGGATAATCAAGTAAACTTAAGATGCTTCAGTCCATCAAGTGTTCATCTTGAAATATTACTATCAATATAAAAGTTATTCTTATACTTACTTTATAAAATCATTCCAAATTTCACAGCAGAAAGACATGTTAACCATGACCTGAAGGTGGATGTTTTTAGAGTGATACTAAAAGGACTTTCACTTGCTAAAAAACTACAAACTATCAGTCAGACGACAGAAGGCATGTAGTAGAATTTTCAGCGAAATTTGGATCATTTTGATAATTTAGAGTCCTTAAAAAACTGCTATCCCCATTGGGTTGATTTGGAAACTAGGTGTCTAAAATCTGTCTCGCTCACTATTTCTCTCCCATTTAGTTGCCAGAAGGGGTTCAAACACGGTGACTTGTTCATGTCACACAGAAGCATGTTTCAGGACGTGAGGGATGCCATGGATCACCTTCACGACACGGTAGCCATTTTTATAGACTAATGTATGATTGTACTTATTCACCCTCTCGTGAAAGAATTTACTTCCAAAGTTACTTCAAATTAAAATATGACTTTAAAAGTAGGGTAGGCGATTTAGGAGAGGCTATCAATACCCAGCCTCCCTGCAAATCACTCTCCAAAGCCACGCCTCCTCCAAAACACATGAACACGCACAGGCAGACCGGAGGACAACCAGCGACACGATATTATTACCTCATGTCTCATTCACCGGTGAGAAAACATTACAGTACAAAGGGCATAATGTTACAATAATAACGCGTTCTGTTCTCACTCGGTCTGCAGTAGCGCAATGAACGCAGTGATGACGTTTCAGGCTTGCAAATACATATGTTGACAGGCAGGTAGGACAGCCTATCGTAGCCCTCGGACCCAGGAATATGATTGGACGAACATTTTATTGTCCTACGCCTTCCGCAGAAGATATAAATACATTTAGACCACTTCACTTAGTGATTATTGTGATGTGAAGAGACTTTCAACCAGCATAACAAACAATGTTTTTGAACCAAATCACTTACCCTGCCTTTAAGAGCAGAATATAATATTCCATATAGAATGTGAGTGTTTCACACTACAGTGTTTTTAACCAGACATTGTCATTTTTGTCCTATAGGGCACTCTGAAGGAAAGAACACTGAAGAACCTGGACAAGTACGTGATTAAAGATGTAAGTGGTAATTACGTATATATATATATATATATATATATATATACACATCTCTTGTATGTTAATCATTATTAATGCTATATGATTATAGGTATTTGTATATGCCAAAAGACTCATTCATATACGTATCATTTTGTCTAGCCTCGCCTTCCTGTGTTACTGAGCCGTATCAAAGAGGTCGCCAAAGTGTTCCTGGCCACCAACAGCGACTTCAATTACACCGAGGTAAGGAGAGCGCCAGACCCCTTGAAATAATTTAAACTGCCACTGACAGGCTGCATATCATTGCACACTATCATTAATATTCATAATTCCATTTTAATGACACTGTATTACATCTTTTCTCATATTAGGCTATTATGAAATACTTACTGGATTTTCCAGCTGGCTCTAAGGTGAGCAGCATGATCACTCTATAACTAGTGTTTAGTATTTACTCTGAGAAACTGCTTGTGACTGTTCACATAAAGATATTCAGATTCTGAAATGACTCACGTTGTTTAGAACCCCAAGAAACCATGGCGCTCATACTTTGATCTGGTGGTGGTGGACACGAGGAAGCCCTTGTTCTTTGCAGGGGGGACAGTGTTACGACAGGTAGACACGGTGAGTGTCATGTGCACTGCTAAAAATATACAGAAAAAGATTTACTCTCATTTAAATAAAGCATTTATTCAGGCAAGAAGAAGTTTTGATAACTTTTGAGGCTATTATACCTGATTATTTAATAACAGAGAGAATATGGGTGAATTTGAAGCCTGTCAAGAACATTTACCCCAAATGTCAAGAATATTTTACTGAATAAATAAGCTTTCCATTGATGTATGGATTGTTAGGATAGGACAATATTTGGCCGAGATACAACTATTGGAAAATCTGGAATCTGAGGGTGCAAAAAAATCTAAATATTGAGAAAATCGCCTTTGAAGTTGTCCAAATGAAGTTCATAGCAATGCATATTACTGATAAAAAAACGAAGTTTTGATATATTTACAGTAGGAAATTTACAAAATATCTTCATGGAATATGATCTTTACTTAATATACTAATGATTTTTGGCATAAAAGAAAAATCTATCATTTTGACCCATACAGTGTATTTTTGGCTATTGCTACAAATATACCCCAGCGACTTAAGACTGGTTTTGTGGTCCAGGGTCACATATTATAAAATAATAAAAATCTTGTTATGTGGGGTGACGTAAAACCTAGACATTTAACCATTTTTGTTTCTGTGGATTATTTTTGGGACACATTACCATCCAAAAGTTTAAGGTAATTAGAGTTAAAAAATAATAAATCAAAATAAATAAAAAAAATATACATTTTTAAAAAATATAAATAAACATTTATGTTACAAAATATTTCAATTCAAATTCAAATAAATGCTGTTTATTTTTATCATTTATTACTATCATTTTTTTTTACATTGATAATAAAAAAAAAAAATTCTTGATCATCAAATCAACATATTGGAATGATTTCTGAAGGATGTGACACTAAAAACTGGAGTAATGATGCTGATAATTCACAGGAATAAATTACATGTTAAAATATATTCAAATAGAAAACTCATATTTTCGTTTTAAATAATATTTAACAAAATTACGGTATTTTTGTTCAAATTAATGCAGCCTCGATTAAAAAAAAAACAACCCCAAGCGCTGAACGTTATAAGTAACATTATACACTGTATTGTTTCATAAACATTGAGTCACTTTGAATTTAGTGAAATATCAGCAAATATCTTGTCTAAGTTTGGACTGCACTCCTGTTGTAGGACACAGGGAAGCTGCGTATTGGCACATACACTGGAGACCTTCAGCACGGGACAGTGTATTCAGGAGGTACTCCGATGTTCTCCTCCTCATGATCTGTTCGCTAGGCTTGCACGAAGGCATTCCTTTGGCTTATATCAGTTATCCTTGTCCAACCCCTTTCTTAGGATCTTCTGATATTGTCTGTGATTTGCTGGATGTTAGGGGGAAAGACATCCTCTATGTGGGGGATCACATTTTTGGAGATATCCTCAAGTCAAAGAAACGTCAAGGCTGGAAGACTTTCCTGGTTGTTCCAGAGCTTGTGAAGGAGCTGCACGTGTGGGCCGACAAAGCCAGTGAGTGTGCGCTCATCGAATAAAATAATATTTTGTTTTTTGATAACGAATGGATAAAATACTGTCTTGTGTCTTTTTATAGGTATGTTTGAGGAGTTAAAACATCTCGACATCTTCCTTGCAGAATTATATCAGTGAGTATGACTTCATCTCACACTGCAGCGTTATCAGTCACTGATCGACTTCAAGTGCAATACTTGACATGATCGATAGATGGCGCTAGAGTACTGTTGTTAGTTGATATTAATTCGATTTTTATTTTATTGGCTTATATTTTAGATATCAAGACATTGTTTTGTCTCTTTATGAACTTTTTTGCCTCGTCGCATTCATGGACAGCAAAACCTGAAACGCACACAAACAAACTTTAACATCAAATGAACTTTTTCAACTGACCTCTCATTCTTTCCCATCAGGCATTTGGACAGTGGAAGTCAAGAGTGCCCAGATATTAGTGCGATTCAGAACAGGATAAAGGTGAGGTCTGAGGATCTCCTTTCCCTTAAAACTACCGGAACTGATATTGTAAAGTTTTAAATTTGTGTTTCAGATGGTGACGTATGGCATGGATCTGTGCTATGGGAAAATGGGCAGTCTTTTACGCTGTGGTTCCACAAAAACCCTCTTTGCCAGTCAGTTACTGCGCTATGCAGATATATACTCAACCTCCTGCCTCAACCTCCTAAACTACCCCTTCAGCTACCTCTTCAGAGCCCCTCTTGTCCTGGTAAGCTTGTAAACTTGTCTTATTGATTATAAATATTCATATTTAATATGATTTGATGTTATTTAAAATGTAAATATCATGAAACAGGTGCTGGTGTTGTTTTTATTTGCAGCTGCCACATGAGGCCGCTGTGGAGTCTCAGACTAAAGAGCAGATCGCAGAGCTATCGGAGCACATGCTGAAAACCACCACCATCAAGGTTTGAATGGCACACTCACTTCCGTTTTCCATTCGAATAATTCTATGTATTTTTGATGTATTCTTAAAATTTTTTACACCTAAACATGGTGTTGCAGTATTGTTTTCCCATGTGTTCCTTTTCTAAATATTAAAGAGATTTACATCCTTACATCTTTCCCACACAGCGGCAATGTGAGTGTGAAAGCGGTGACTGTGGACGAGATGATAACTGTGCCCGAGATAACCCGGCTACATCTACAGAGACATGAGGACTATTTTTTTTTAACTGCTGTAAATATGAACTTTTTATTTAGTGTGTGTGTGTTTCACTTTTACAGTTTCGATTCCTGCCTTAAAACTGTGTATTGATACACAGCGCTTGTGTGGTTGATTTGCAGTATTAGCTTGATAATTATGGCAGATAATTGTGATTAAACGGAATTTGCCAATTTTGTGTGACGTTAATGTTCTTTAAGTTAAAAGCTTTTGTGTTGTTATTTGTAAAGCAAGTGTAACATTTTTATTTAACCATTTTATAAAACTTTTATATTCTGTGTATTAAGACCTTTGATAGATTAAGGTCTTAATCATCAATGCATGAAAACTAAAAAAAAAAACTGGTCAAATGTTTTTTTTTCCACTGATTCCTAATATGGGGATGTACATATAATAAATTAAATTAGTAACTTAAAACTGTTTCTATATTCTGCTTCTACAAATGATTTAATATATTTGTGTATTTACTATTTTAGCATATTGAAATGAAATATTAAAGTGCTTTATTTTAGACTTATTCTGTTGTCATTTATTCCTAATTTTCTTTAAATTACATGAGCCATTACCTACACAGCAGCATTTAGTAGCAGACTACTGCAAGAAAACTTTAAATTTAGTTTGACATGAGGCTAATATTATTTACACTTGATTTTTAAAGAATTTCTAGCCCTATTCTTGGAAAGTGTCTAATGAGAAGATTTGACACTGAAAGCGTTGATCAGTGATAATGACAAATGAACAGGTTTTCTCTAAATGAATCCCAATGTGCTGAAGGTGAAGTCTTGTGCACACTTGCTATTCCTGTGCTAAACCCTTAATATGGATTGACTGCCCTTTGACTTTAACTGGGTCTAAGTGTCATACAGATCCAGCTAACCACATTGGAGTTTGCTTTAAAATTAAGTTACTATATCATGAATAACATAATGCAGTAGTTTTAAGACATCTGACTTGGACAGTTGCATATCTGCATTATAGCAGCTTGACAATCCTGAGGCCTACAAGATGATTCGAGTCAATTAAAGCTTTAATAACACTTTTAACTGTTTAACTCAAGTGGTCTTTGACCCTTTCTGTGTGACCTTCAAATGAAACTCAATAAGCACAAACACTAGAGTACAATTCAGTGGTAAATAACTTGTCGCATCATGTCTAACACAGTTAAACCATCAAGCCAAAACAAGGTGTAACTGATAATAAAACCCAAACACACGCACACTAATTTGTTTTTTCTCCTTGATTTAAAAGCAGTTGTGACATCAGATTAAAAGTATACAGACGAGCAGATTATTGAGCAACCTGTTTGTGAGAAGTTAAAGCATCTTTTTTTCTATTAAATATAGGAAAGGGGGTTTCAAAGTTTAAAAAAGGTTTTTTTTTGTAGTGACTCCATAGAAGAACCAGTTTTAGTTTTTACCGTGTAGAACATTTTAATAATCTAAAGAACCTTTTCCACTATAAAAACATTTTGTCCAATGGAAAGATTCCATGGATGTCTTTATGAAACCATAGATGCCAATAAAGAAAGAGTGTTCTTTGGAATTTATGGTTCCATGAGGAACCTTCCACATCCATGGAAACTTTCCATTCCACAAACAGTTCTTTTTTTTTTTTTTTAAATAAATGTTCTTTACTTGGCATAGATGGTTCTTCACACTAAGAAAAAATGGTTCTTGTGAGAAAGGTTATAGGGAACCAAAAATGGTTCTTCTATGGCATTGTTGCCAAAACCCCTTTTTGAAACTTTTAAGAGTGATATAGTGGAAAAACGTTCTTTGGATTATTAAAACGTTCTTCAGACAGAGTAAAAAAAATGGTTCTTGGAACCAAAAATGGTTCCTTAACCATCTGAAAACCACTTTAGGATGTATTATTTTGAAGAGTGTGATGATGTGTCCCGTATGATAACGCCACAGACACATATCTTCTCCCATTCCTCACATTCCACTATTTCCCAGCAAGCTTTGCAAACGTGCCCCAACAAGTCACAGTCATTACTAGAGTGGTTGAGGTGCTCCACTTGCTGAGAGTTTCCCATCTCAGCAAGCTTAAGGTTTAACCCCATGCGTATTCCTAAAATTGCGCTACTGCCTCTGTGTAAAACCGACTTGGAACAAATTTCACCGCAGAGACACTTTTTATCATTTAAGAGCTGATAATGACACGTTTACAGCCTTCACGTGTCGTGTTTCTTGTGAAGTTATGGTAATAGAGTAACCTATGCTTCTTCAGCTTCAACAACAGCATATTTGTATAGATAGATACGGGGCAAGTACAGACACCTTGTGTAGCGACTCGCCTCGCTCATATAGGCCCGGTATGCATGATTCAGAGCCTATAGGGTTGATTCACGCAGTTATGTTAAGGACTGTCTCAGCAATGCCGAGAGACACGTTTAGCAGTCCTGGGCCCCTCTCCTGACCATCCCCCACCCCTGGACTTGCCTCCCTGCATTCCACTGAAAACATTCCCTTCCCCCTGCTAACCTGCGACAAGGGAGGGTCCGACCCGTGCACCTTTATTCGGCTCTTTAGCTCCAAACCAAGCCTAGCACGTGATAACGCGATAACTGAGGGAAATGGCAAGGTGAAACAAATGAGGCCAGAACTCAGCTTTAAGTCCAAAAATAACTGATTTTATTTCTCACATATTTAACACATGCGTTACACCAGTTACAGTTGGAGGTTAACCTACATAAGGGGATGACCTGAGCGATCTGGCACTTGTTTCCCAGGGTTCCCATAAGCGCTGAGCATATCAGAGGCTAAATGCTATGACAATACTATTGCACTGCTAGAATGGATGGTACAGTAGTGCAACATCGTCAGAGCAGCTGACCTCAGCACATCAGCACGTGGACAGAGGGACAGCCATCTTCTCTGACCAATGACTGCTTGCCCTCAACTTCTCATTTTAACTTCTACTGGCACCTTCCACCATATCAGCAAGAATATACATTTTCAATAAAAACAGTAGGCCTTTGCAATATATGTATATATATATATATACATACATATATTGCAAAAGCCCTATGTATATGTGCACATATACATATATATATATATATATATATATATATACTATATATACACAATAAAATGCAGCCACAACTTAAACAATATAACAATATTAATACAACAACAATATTAATATTGTTTACACTATATTTTAAGGTTTCTTTGTTGCAGTGTAGTTATACATTTAGGTACTGAGTAATATTAATTAACAACATGTACTTACTATAAGGTTAGGGTTAGGGATTAGTTTAGGGTCACTGCTTGTAATTATGCATATTACACTGTTATTACTATAGTAAATACATGCTAACGTGTACTAAGGATATTGAAAAATAAAGTGTTACCTTTTTTTGTCAAATTATTTCCTATTCAAAAATAACCATTTAAAAATGGAAAAGGCATATATATAAATGAAATAATAAAATGCAGCCACAGCAGCTAAAAACTATTATTAATATAGTAATAAAATGACTTAATATTATTGACAATGATTATTTACAATTAAATTGCTTCAGCTTTATATTGGCATTTTACAATATGATTCAATAATAATAATAAAAGCAAAAGTAATACTTTCTTGAAACTGATTTGAAGCAAGTTTGTCAAACATTTACAGTTTGCAGTAAATTTGTACAGTGTCAGCTTTCATGGTTTTCCAGGCCTCCACATGTTAAATAATGTCAGAGCTGGAGAGGGGTGAGAGGTGAAGGCAATAGAGGGAGGTGGAGGACTCTGTTCTATCAGCCAATGCCCTTTTAATATTGCACTGCTCTTCTGATTGGCCAGTAGTACAACAGAAAAAGGGCAATGGACAAAACATGGTCAATATCACCATACAAGCCTTCCCCTCATTATGTTTGATCAGTTGCACTGCATTTAGATTTATGTGTTTATGAAATATCAAAGGAAAGAGCAGCTGACAATTCATTAAAGTATTACTCACAACCAAATAATTAATCTACAAACTATGACTAAATGATGGCAACATCCGCTAAACAAATTTAAAAAGAAGGCTTGGCAAAATAAAAATGAAAACCACAATAAGCACATCATTCCCATGTTTCCTCTCTTTGTGGGGCTCTGCTTCATACAATGAAAAAAATCTTTAAAATAGCTTAAAAATAATTTGTTTTAGTTTTAATGGTGCAATTAAAAAAGCTAACTGTCTCTCTGATTTGACTTAACTTTCTCCAGGAGTGAGTTGGGAATATGTCAGAATCACAGTATTCCTGAAACAACTGGAACATGTTTAAAAAAAATGAGTCCTTGATAGTTACGTAAGATTAAGTCAAAGCGAAATAAACTTTACGAAAAAAAAAAGAGAGAGAGTTGTTTTGCTTTTTTATACGTGCAAAACACCAATGACAATTTTAATTCATGGTTCTCACATTTTTCATGATTTGTCCATGACTTTTCCAGCCTTTTATAAGACTTATGATTTTAAAAAATACAAACAATACAGGTATTTTACAACAAAGCATAATTAAAACGTATACTGACTAACCTTACAGAAATTTGCAGGGCTTTTCCAGGCCTGGAAATCACTTTTGAAATTCCCTAATATTTAGTTTTCCAGGACAGTGGGAACCCTGTGAGGTTTAGGAAATTATGCGACTTTGTATACCGTTTTTAAAAAAACAAAAACACTTTTAAACATGTTGATTTACAGTAGTGAGAGCTATAAAAGTAAGAAAACACTTTAACAGGTTGCTAAATTTTAATTAGCATTTTTTTAAAAACTTGTTGATAATCATAATAAACTTTCCGAATTACTGTCTAACCCTAATTAATTCTCCAACAATTAGCATTGGTATTAGATGCATTCTGATCGAGTTAATAACGGAATTAAGTCGAATTAAACGCACTAGCCACTTTCACACGTTTGTTTTGATTCGGATTAAATGTAAAGCATCACTAGACCAGCTAAAGTTCGGCAGACAAACGAATTTACAGTTAATAACGGTGATGTGTTTACCTCAAATTCACACCGTTCAAAAAGGTAAATCGTACCTGATCACACTATCAGAGCGTGCATTTAAACAGTGGTATTTCATCTAGCCTTCTCTATTTTCTCAGGCAGCAAACATTGCGCACATAAACGCTGCATACTACAGAAAAGATCTCGTACCCAGTGTTTTATGGCACACGGTCCTGATGCGCATGAAAATGAGGCGAGTGGATTGGTCCCATCCATCCAAACTCTCCTTTACGCCCTACAGCTCCCGCCATTTCCGCCCAATCATCCCAAATGCATGAAGAACACACAGTGAACCCCAAATTCATGAATGGCAGCGAACCAAGGGAGGGACACTCCGTCAGAGAGGAAAAAAAAAAACGAAGAGGAGAGTGAGAGAAGAGGAAAAGTTGAGTAAAAGGTGCAAAACCTGAACGCCTTCTCTTCGGTCCTTTTTCAAACGGTAAATGCAATAAAACTCTCCGTTTGCGAGAGCGCAAAGTTAAAATCTTACCGCGCGGCTCTGCGAAATAAATGAGCAAATGTAAAGACGCGCGGCCTCACGGCCTTCCAGCGTCAGACTCCATCTTTGACTAGTTGACATTCAGATCCAGCCGGAGCAAATGCCTCATTTGCATGCGCGCCGCTGATTGGTCCGCTGCTGCGCTAGTCTCTGCCGTGCGACAGGTCATTGGTTGAATTCTCAGCTCCTCGGCGCTGTGACTCGTGCTGTGATTGGATGCGAAACTGATACCGCCGCTGCATACTTTAATTGAACAACAAATACGCGACGCACTGTGTCTCATTCACAAAATCCCCATCATCGCCGTCCGCTCTTATCCCGGATGATACTACTGCTGAAATACATGAGTTAGAATTATTTATGATGACAATCACTTCTCATTTCCTTGTTATATTATAGTATATCTTGATTATTAGCACTTTTAATGCAAAACTCAATAGTTTAGAAGGGTCTGAAATGCTGTATTTCACACAGAGATGTCAACTAAAGACTCTCTTGACTTTATATAAATATTTTTACCTCATTGTTGTAAATAGTCACGTGAACAGAGATGTTTAATTTCGTTTTACCATTTCAAAAGATGATGTCTATATGTCAAGCAACACATACAGATATAACTAAGATATGGTGTAGATAATATTTAATATGTAGTATTGATTTCTTTGTCTATAAATCATGATCACACATGTGAACATGCCAGTGAACACTATCATGAGTCACATTATAAAATTAGATTTAAATTTTTTACATTGAATGAAACAAAAAGAAAAAATGCATTTAAAATGAAATAAACAGAAAGATGCATTTATGCATTGGCTCATATATTTCATATCAGCTATAACTGTGATCAGATATCAAATCTGTCACTTCAACTTTGAAGATTTGTTTAGAAAAGGTGTGAGGAACATCTTCTTGCACATTTTACATGTATTTATTTTTTCTTTAAACTTACATGGCTACAGGGCTGTTTTTTATTTATTAATAATATTTTTTATGAAAGGAAAATGCACTGATATCAAAAAGTACATTTTAACTAAGAACACATTATTTTTGAATACTTCAGGTGATAAAAATATAAATACACACCTTTCTCTTAGAAAACTTTATACACAAATTATGGGACATGGATTGTGTGGGTCGGGCCACAGCGGTGGGCCGAACCAGGACTGGTTCTGGGTGGCGCTTGAGTCGCCAGTGAGCTTTGATTGACATCTGGAGGAGGGTAGTGGGCTGTGAAATGTGGCATTCTTGGCCAAGGGAGCTGAAATAATGGTATTGTTTGGTGAGAAAGGGCCCGGTTCCCCCCCTTTCCCTCTCTCTGTCCCCCAATCTGAAGGGATCTGATTGTGCGGTTACTCTGTTAAAAGCGTTTGATGTGGGCAATGCATTCAACAGGCTGCGAGGAAAACTACAAGGGATGTTCTCCCTCTGTCTTTCTGCTGGCCATTTCAAATCATAACTGACTCCAGAGATACACTTTGCTTCTTTGCTTTATCACATAAAAGTTCAAAACTTATCAGTGGCTTTTAAACTAAGGGTTTTAATCCAGTTTTATACATTTATAAATAATAAACATATTTAATTAATAACTCATTTCTACATTTACATTACATTTACATTTAGTCATTTTGCAGACGCTTTTATCCAAAGCGACTTACAACTGGGGAATACATAAAGTGATTCATCATAAAGAGGCAGACAGGAAGTGCTCATAATACCAAGTTTCAGGCATTGTTCAAAAATAATTACAAGCTAGAAAGGGAAGGAATAAGTAAAGAGAAAGTAGAGAGAAAGTAGAAAGGGAAGGAATAAGTAAAGAGAAAGATTTTTTTTTTTTTTTAGGATGAAGTCAAAGAGTGTCGAAAGAGATGAGTTTTCAGCTGTCGCTTGAAAATTGTCAGGGAATCAGCATTCCGTATTGCGGTGGGAAGATCGTTCCACCAGCCAGGAACAGTGAACGAGAATGTTCTGGAGAGTGATTTCTAAACATTCTATAAATAGTTTGAATCCATTTACACTCAGGTTTTGACTGAAAGTGCTCTGGTATGTTCTGTAGGTGGATTCTCTTTAAAGGTTATCAGGTTATCATGTCACACTGTTCAAGGGTTGATGTGCAACTCAAAAACATGCACAGAAAATCTCAACAGTTATGCTTGTTGCTTCATTTTTAATAGTAGCATATATTCACAGAGAAAATGTTACATTTTACCATTCTACATTAATCGAAACAAATTTATGTAACTGTAAAAGTGCTTATTACAGTTAACTTATTTGTTTTCGTGTTAGTAAAAAGGTATTTGTATTATTTTGGGAAGCACAGTTAGAAGAAATGATTCTAATTCAAGATTCATGTTTCGAGCTAAATATTTGTATTTTTCTTTTTCTTATATTTGTATTGAATAACAACGTGTGCAATAAAACAAAAAAGAATAGGAAACCTGATTTTGTGGAGGAAGTAAAGCTGTGTATTTCAAAGCCTGTTATTTACTATTTTCTATGTTAAACATTCTGAGAATTAACAACAGAATTACAGCTTGCATAATTCTCAAGAAATGTGTTTAAATTATTCAGAAAGACAGATCTAATTGTATTTAATGGATTTCATCAGTGTCGTCAGGTCACCTTTGATTTCACAGTACGAAAGATAGGTATAAATTTATAATAATTCCAGTAATAATTATTTGTGAAACTTGGAAAATGATAAAGATAAATTAATAACAGAAAAACAGATTAACACAGAAAGGATGGGATCATATCTACATGAAACAAAACACATTACTGTATGTAATTGACTAAACGGATTCAAATAAAAACAGCAAATACGGAAATTTTTCATTTCTATGGAATCAAGCTTTAATTTTCCATTTAAGATGTCATCACATGTCTTTCTTTAAGGTTTTGATTTAATTAATGCATTAAAAATATAAAGACAATTAACTGGAGAACACAGTTGTGGTTTCAGCATTTAAAATATATTTTTTAGAGTTTTAGTGTTTAATTCTTACTACCTGATTTAACCCATAAAATTCGTTTTGTTGTTATAAATCAGTCTTTTTAGTCTGATTCAGTAAATAAAACTCATTCATTTAGATGTTACCAGTTAATTTAGGGGTTTATTTTTTACAAGACACCACTTTTTCCCAGTGTAGTTTAAAATTGTTTTGTAAAATGTTATGCTCAGATATATAATTCTGAGTTTAATTTAGATCATTCAAATGTCCTTGAAAAACAAACTAAAATCCATTTTTAAAAGTCACACAAATTGTTAATAATTCTTGTTTTTAAAAAGAATAAATGATGTTAACCAAAACTGTTACTTTTTGATCATTAAATCTAATATTTAGACTATCATTCTGATTTTTGAGTTCATTTCAAATGCTTCCCGTTTGATCTCCAGCAGTCATACCTGAACGCTGTTTCCGACCGAGAACAGGAAACCTTTCAAACATGGGAGGTAGGGTTTTCTTATTGTTCTTTCTTTCCCCCAATTCCCTTCCTCCAAAAATGTTCCTCCCCTCTTCCTCTGCCCTTTAACCTTTCCCTGCCTACCCTCTTCTTCTCCACCACACGCCTCTCTCCCTCATGGATCACCCAACAGGGAAAAGCAGCGCTGACAGACAGTGATTGATAATTTCCCCGAGCCGAACGGAAGGTTAATGGATTAGCTTCTTCTATCGCTGTCACAGTGGGTGGTGACACGGAGGGGATGCGAGTCCCTTTGAGATTCACCACTCTTTTTGGAGTGGAGACCCCACCTCCAGTTTACCAGCACTTTTCTCCCCCTTGTTTTGCCTTAAGAAGTGCTGTCTAGTACCCTTTCCAGCCCAAAGTGGGTGTGTTGAGCGCATGCCCGGCATTCCAGCTGTGTGGGTGGTGGTCCGGAGCAGGGTGAGGAGCTCTCAAGCTGAACATGACACCAAACATCACAGCACTTCTTTTCTGAGCTTATACACGCTCGGGGTGCGAACATTCACGGCAAGGACGTTTATGCTCATTTTGCCTTCATACAGCACCTTCAGTCCTAAAGCCTTTTGGTTGGTGTAACATTTCAGTTCTGACAAGGAATTGTGAGGGAAAAAAATCAATGCAATTACAAACTATAGAATAAATGATGGATGTGGAATTCAATGGAATTCAAATAGCATAAAGGAACAACATTTATTTATTACTTCACGAACAGTCAACTGGTCTTTAGTACTCTAAATGTGTTTAGCTGACATGAAATGTCCTGACGTGTGCCATACTCCCTCTAAAACATTTTTACTAAGATTTTTTAATGTTTTTGAAAGAAGTCTCTTATGCTCACCAAAGCTGCATTTAGATGATCAGAAATTAAGTAAAAACAGCAATACTGTCACATTGCAATTTAAAATAACTGTTTTCTATTATAATATATATATTTCAAATGTAATTTATTCCTTTGATGGCAAAGCTGAATTTGCTTCTCAAAAATATTTCTTATTAATAGTTTTTGTGGAAATGCTGATCTTTTTTTTTTTTTAGGATTCCTTGATGAATAGAAAGCTGAAAAGAACAGCAATTATTTGAAATAAAAACAGAAATATTTTGTAACAATATAAATGTGACCCTGGACCACAAAACCAGTCTTAAGTGTCAATTTTTTGAAATTGAGATTTATACATCATCTGAAAGCTGAATACATAAGCTTTCCATTGATGTATGGTTTGTTAGGATAGGACAATATTAAGCCGAGATACAACTATTTGAAAAATTTGAAAAACTGAGAAAATTGCCTTTAAAGTTGTCTAAAAGTTGTCTTAGCAATGAATATTACTAATCAAAAATGAAGTTTTGATATATTTACGGTAGGAAATTTACAAAATATATTAATGGAACATGATCTTTACTTAACATCCTAATGATTTTTGGCATAAAAGAAAATGGATAATTTTGACCTACTGTATACAATGTATTTTTGGCTATTGCTACAAATATACCCCAGCGACTTAAGACTGGTTTTGTGGTCCAGGGTCACAAATATCTTTACAGTCACTTTTGATCAATTTAATTCAACCTTGCTGAATTTGTATTAATTAGTAATTACTAATAAGTATTAATTGGTATTTTTTAAAGCTTACTGACCCTAAAGTTTTGATTGGTAGTGTACGACAATTGTCAAGTTGACAAATCTTAAATTATAAAATTTCTTTCATTTTTGTCATGATTTTAATCACTCTTTTACCTTAACTAGTTCATTTTAAATGCAGTGTAATTTACTTATATAAGCTATTATATTATATTATATTATATTATAATGTATGCCTGGAATATTTGTGAGCCTGGCTGTAAAAACCCAGCTAAAGTAATTTTTTTGAGATTTATTGTTTCATTGGTAAAGAACATTCTGTGTAACCTTGAAATCTTTGTAACCTTAAAAATGTAATTTGATCATGTAATATAATGGTTAAAAATCTTTTTTGCTCCTTGTTATCTCATTATTAGATTTTGAGACTTTAGTCTGGATTTCACAGACAGGGTCACATTTGTATTTAATATAAAAATAATTATAAAAATGTAATATAAACAAAATATACATAACCTCATAGACTAAAAATACAGCGATGATAGTTCTTAAAAGAACCATTTTCTCCTTATTGTAAACAACATTTTTAATAATCTATAGAACCTTTTGTGGATTGGAAAAGTTCCATGGATGTTGAAGGTTCTTCATGAAACCAAAAATGTCAAAAAAAAAAAAATAAATTCACAAAGTTGTTTTACATTTTATTGTAATATTTTAAGGTCCAATTCTCACTATTAACAAACCATTAACTACGATTTTCGTCCTCAATAAACTTCTAATTTACTGCTTATTAATAGTTAGAAAATAGTTGTTAAGTTTAGGTATTGGTTAGAATTAGGGATGTAGAATATGGTCATGCAGAATAATAATAATAAACAGCCAATATGTTAATAATAGGTATGCTAATAAACAACTAGTTAATAGTGAGAATTGGACCCTATACTAAAGTGGTACCATGTTTTGGGTAACACTTTATTTTAGGGTCTCTCAACTAGTTGTTTATTAGGATGTATATTACTAGAATATTAGCCATTTATTAGTAGTAATTAAGCACATATTAATGCCTTATTCTAAATGACCTTATTCTACATCCCTAATCCTACCCAATACTTAAACTTAACAACTACCTTACTAACTATTAATAAGCAGCAAATTAGGAGTTTATTGAGGGAAAAGTCATAGTTAATAGTGAATAAGTGTTCCCTATTCTAAAGTTTTACCATGTTTTGTTTTTGTTTTTTAATTCCATCAAATGTCACAACCACCCAAGAATGTTCACAGCCTACTTGTGATTTTATCTTTTTAGTAGACTACTGAAATGTTACGCCAACTTTTGAAATGACTATTTACACCAGCTAAAATATACATTTCCTATAAATTGGTCCATATCTACATAATTCATGCTCTGTGAAAGCCAGAGGTCTAAAGTACTTTCCAACCCATGTGTTCCTCAGTAGCTCCTCCAATCCATTAACTAAACTTCAGAGGAATTCCTCACTTCATTTCACAGAATACATGCGGAATGTACACGGGGGTCAAAGGCCACCTGGCTAGAGGAGCCCACCCCATAAAGGGGCACGCAGACCTTATTCAAACAAGCCCTGAGGGTCGGGGGGAGGAGTGCTGGACGTTACTTTAAAGATAACCTATAATCAAAGCATCCACCTCTTCATCAGTAACTCTACACCCGTTTCATAAAGTGCACCACTTACACCAGTTGTAAAACGTGCTTCTGTACCATCAGAAGCAAACAAACTAGCATTGCTAAAAAGCTCCGGTGGAACAATTGACTTTCCTTTCCTTTAATGTAACACTTGCCTGTTTATGTAAGTGAATGACATCTGTTCTTTCCATTCAACACATTCCCATCCACTTAACTTTGTACTGCAGCTCAGCCATTTTTTCCCCACAGATAACATGTGACAATCCACACCGTCCCAGTGGAATCCTGTACGGCCATCCAGACTGCAAAGCCTTTGGGTGCTCTGGCCAATACGTGAACAGGGGTGGACCCTAGAAATTCCACAGCCGCAGCGTCTCTCTAACACTTGCTTGACCTTAACGACCTCCAGTAACCCCCCGCCCTGATGGAAATTTCAAAGGCCGGCAGATTAACACTACAATGCCATGAGGTTCTAAGGACTCTAAATTATGAGACCGTACACAATACTATATGCCTTCTATCGTCTGGTAGTTTTTCAGCATATAAATGGTCTTTTAGTATAACTGTAAAAACATCCAGCTTAGATTGTGCTACACGTGTTGTCCTGCTGCGAAATCTTCGCTGTTTTTATAAAGTAAACGTAAGAATAACTTTTATACTGTTAGTAATATTTCCGGATGAACACTTAAGGGACTGAAGCAACTTAGGTTTACTTGATATTATCAAATATGACACCTCAGACTTTCGAGGAACGTATTGTATGTTTTTTTAATATAAAAAAAGGCATTTAAATAATCTTACTAAGACATATTATTGGGAAATACAGAGCGATATAAAAAAATCTCTTAAAATTACAACCTAATTGAATTCAAATGTACTTTTTGCCCATATAAATAACAAAAATGCACCAAATTGCATATTTTAGCTCAGTTTGGAACAATTTGTTTTTTTCCCCTCAAGTATGATCTCCACATTCTTTTATATCATAATATAGCCTTATGTATCAAATTATGAAACAAACGTTTTATAGATTTTCTTATGTATTTGTTTAAACGTTCAATAAACTTTCATTTAAAAACAACACATTTTTCTGACTATTATTTAGTAGGTCATGTTTTACAGGGTTACAATGATTATTTTAAGTGTGACGTGTGTTTTTTTTTTGTTTTTTTTGAGATATTAAAGTACTTTCTCCTTACCTTAGTTAACATGCAGAGACAACTATTTAGATACACTCTTTGCAGTTTGATTCTTCTCAAAAAGTCAATCATAATAAAACCTCGATCAAAAATAGCTATATTCCAAGATGTATTTAGAAACAAGTTTTGCCAAACCATCTTTTTTTTTTAGAGCAGCACCAGTGTGCTAGAGAGGCCCAGCAGTCTCTCTCTCTTGTTGTGTTAGCAGTGGCTGATTCAGCACTCAACACATGAATGAGCGGCCATTTTCCCTCAGAGCGTTTCTGCACAAGAAGTGACGTCACAAACTAGCGGTCACGCGACAACAAATTGAAAAGTTAATTATGGAGAATTATTAACGTCAGGTAGGTTTTTGATTTAGAAGTATGTTCTAGAAGATTTTTTTCCGTATTAATTTATGAATTATACAGCTTTTGGTTACATTTTGGTTACATTTTCCATCTTTACGTTTGGTTTTAGCGTTACAGTATTATTTTATTATACTTATTCTAATCATAGCAATCCTATTAAATAAAAATGAATGTCCATAGAATCTCAGAATAACTGGGAACGGAGGCAGTTGTAAGAGTGAGCTGCAATGAGGTTACAGTGACACCTTGTGGTCGCAAAGTGAACGTCGTAACAGATGTATCAAATGTGACTTTCCACTGTAACTTAAACAGCATCTCTATAATGACTTTTAAAACGTAATAATTTACTCATTAGACAACCCTTTTAAAACATTTAAGTAATTAGCTGCAAGGGCATACTGGACCAAAAACCAAATACGACCAGCTTGTATTCAACTAGAAACTTTACAAGTTTGTCCAACAGGATTAAACCACAAACATTCAAATAATAAGTGTCTTAATGTACAGGAATACAATTAAGGGGGAAAATAACAAACAAACCAAAAAAAAAAAAAAAGTTAATTTCATTGTAGCTACTGTCGAGATATGTCTCAATCCCACTATGCAAAGGCGAATAGTACAATAATAATTCTCCAAACACTTCACTCATTTTATAGAGAATTCAACATATTTGCGATAGTGAGAATTTTTTTTAGCAGTTAAAACCTTAAAAAAAAATTTAGATTAAGATTGACATATAAATGAACCATTCAATTTGTGAGAATATTTCTCAAAATTTCCCAATTCGGTTAAAACACTTACAACACTTACTCACCTCTGTACCATCACCCAGTTATTAGTGATTGTGCTCAGCCAAAATCGGTATGATATTCTGATCAATCATATCTGTGGAACAAACGGTGCGGGAATTACAACATGTAACGTTAACCCGCAAATATAAGTAATAATAATTATAGTAGTAGTAAAAACATGAAAATGATACAAAAAATAAAATCAAATAAATATTAAATGTTTTAGGTATAATCAACTTACAAATCATTGGACCTAAATTACATTAAACCGGGTTTAAAAAATAAAGTCGAATTTCATATAACTTACAAAAAAGTTCAAATTGCTCAACTGACTTTGATGATTAATGCAATAAAGAATTTACAGTGTAACAGTCACTTCCTTAGCAAACAGCACTAAATAAAATAAACGAAAATGTCACGTTGCTGCAATAGGAAATGAGACCACTTGCGCATACAGTTAGAGTCATGTTTATTTACAGCAGAATTCTGACTAAGAAGAAAGGGAAGGTTATGAGAGCTGAAATGTCTTCAGTACAGCTCATTTGGATCCACGTTTCACTACACTTTTTAATTTATTTATTCAATTTTTTTTTATACAGAATCCTTTTGGCTGTCAATGTTGATAGCCCAACAGAGCTTAGCGCCCTCTGCAGGCAGGGAGGACGACGGAGGAGAAAAAAAGACCAAAGTACAAAACGAAAATCCACAGCATTAGGGGGGAAAGTGGAGAAAATACAAACAATGGGATAAAACAAAAACAAACAAACAAAAAAATGCAGTCTTCCATAAAAAAAATTAACATTGGAGTTTACTTTCAATGCAATCACCATGATCGCCATTTATATTGTTTTTTTTGTTTTTTTTTGTAATATCTGTAAGGGTGGCAGAGGGACAGTGTGGAGGAGGTTTGTGGGTAAAACGATGTCCGTGATGCTCAAGTTAACAGTGTCCCACTGCCAGGCAAACGTTCATACTGAATATTCAGGCAACGCAGTGCCAATGTTTGCGCGAGGTCCGGTCCAGGTCGGCCGCGGGGGTCAGAGCGGTCCGGTCTCGTTGCCCCCTCTCCATTTTACGAATTTTCTTGTGCAACTCTTCGTCCATGACCCTGTGTCTGCGTCTCAGAGTTTCAGAGTGTCACACTAGCATGGTTGCCCTGGAAAACGCAGCTTTGAAGAATGACACGCTGTACAATTGACATGCAAGGCCAGACGACTAACAGATTAAAAAACAGGTAACAACAGGTTTAAAAAAAAAAAGAAAAAAAAAAGAAAAAAAAAAAAAAAAA
>JAFVLL020016237.1:0-18013 GCA_021397915.2 Tor tambroides
GGACGGCGATTGCAGGGAGGGTGGGACATTCGCTTTCAGTGCTATCAGGCTAAAGTTAGCATTTTCCGAGATCTCCAACGGCACCTTTAATGTTTGAGCTCTGATCGTTGCAGGTCTGTGATCAGGGTGCAGAGTGTGTAAATATTTACCACAGCGCAGTGGGACTCTTTCCGGAAGGTTCCCGGCACTTGCAAGGAATTAAGCAGCTTCTGAACAGAGGGAACACCCTGCTGCTAAACACAGGAGAGACCTCGGGCAGACACACACAGCCGGACGTTCAGCGAGCGCACACACACACACACACACGCAGTGAGGCATTCCAACCAGGGATATAACATCTCCACGCCATGGGACTTAGCAAAAAAGCACACACAAACATACATAGGGGTTTCTTTGTAAACAGAGAAAACAATAGAGTAGCTCACAATGGAAATGCTAGTGGCTGCTTTATATGAACATGGGCAGCACCACACAGGAACAAAAAAAAAAAAAAAAAGATGATTTGATAATGACTTATATTGCAATCATGATTTTCCAATTGAAATCATAAAGGTCACAAAACTAGAAGCGGGAGATGCAAGGAGTCTGATAAATGAATAAAAAGGGAGGGAGAGGTACAGACGATGGAAAATAAAACAAAGAATTCATTCTCCAAACCTTTCCTGCTCTCTACTTTTGAAATAGCACAGGCATTAAATGAGTAATGACAAAAAGCTATGTATATAAGGCCTGAGTTCTGACTATAAATGGCCTGAATTGAGAACCAGGTCTTCTGATAATGTAAATGAACGAGGGGTTTAGTGCTGTCAAACGATTAATCGTGATTAATCGCATCCAAAATAAAAGTGTTTGTTCACATAATATATGTGTGTGTACTGTGTATATTTATTGTGTATATATAAATACAAACACATGCATGTAGAGCCAATATATTTAAGAAAAATGTGTTATGTTTATATATTAAATATTTATATATCATATAAATTATATGAATATAAATATATACATGTAAATATTTTCAAAATATATACTGTATGTGTGTGCTTTTATATATACATAATAAATATGCACAGTACACAAACATGTATTATGTAAAGAAAAACTTTTATTTTGGATGGGATTAATCGTGATTATTTGTTTGAAAGCACTAGAGGGGTTTGATAGAAAGCCTGTGGCCTTGATGGATCCACGTCTGCAGCTGTAGAAGAATTTAACGTAAAAGATGTTGCAATCACGTCCTGCCAACTTGCCTGTACAAGTTAAGGATTTTCCATTGCGTACAAACACAAACATACACCTGGAGTGTCTCAGAGTGACTTCCACATGGAGGACTTCAACACGTCCTGACTCTCAGAAAGCAACAACATAAAAGAGACCACAACACTGCGTTACTCTTCAAGGATACCTATGAAAGAATCTATGCCCATCACCTCAATTCCCAGAATGGTGCTGACTAATGCTTGTAGCACGTTCAAACTCTCCTGCTTTAGAATAGTAGAAAACCTCAGTAATAACAAGAACAGCCTCTAGGCCAGAGTGATGGCACTGAAATGATGACGCAACAGCTTAAAACATAAAAGATCAAGTAATTAAACTACATGGCGGTTCTTGGCGGTGCTGTGAGTCAAGTTACTCTGTGTCACACACCTATCTGAATACAGGTGGTACAGTCATGCCAATAAAAAAAAACATGGGCACTTGATTTTCTCTCTTTAGTGAACATGAAGATATGACAGTGGGAAAAATGAAAGAAACTAATTCTATAGAAAACAAGTTAAAACAGTTCAGTGGCAGTTCAGTAGAAAACAGTTCAGTGGTAGTTCATAAGGGTGTGATTGGTTAACCGGATCAAGAAACTTCAAGGTGAAGCGTGTACTTTCCGCACCATTCGTGGCACCAAATACAACTGCAAAAATAACTACTGTTTTCACACCAGTTTCCCAAACACTCTGCCTGGCTGCCATTGGACAAACATGCAGTCCTGCCCTAAACGTACACCACTGGCTGAGACAAACACAGCAACATTTAAGTAGCTGCAGTACACAATTCTGAATAGTCAGCTTACCAATAAAAACTTACACTACTATTCAAAAGTCTGGATTAGTAAGATGTTTATTTATTTATTTTTAGAAATTAAAAATTTTATTCAGCTGTTATTTTTTTTATTCATGCTGTTATTTTAAACTTTTTTTTATTTTAATCTGTTCAACAAAGAATTCTGAAAAAAACAAACAAGAAATGTTTCTTGAGCACCAAATCAGTATATTAGAAAGTATCATGTGACACTGAAGACTGGATTAATGGATTTTTCAGCTTTACAAAGTTTTTAAAAATGTATATACATTTTATAGTTTAAATTACATTTTTTAATATATCTAAACAGTTATTTTAAATTGTAATATTTTACAATATGATTGCATTATCAAATAAATGCACCCTTGGTGAGCATACAGTAAGAGACTTCAAAATATTTAAAAAAATCTTAGAGCCCAAACTTCTGAATGGTAGTCTATCTCTGCACTATTAAATAATCAAGATTACATTTACAACTGCTGTGATTAAAAAAATAATTTAAAGTGTCAATTACATGCATTCCATGTAGCTCCAATGGTGCCAAAAAAAACCACCTCAAAAAGCAGCTGTAAATCCAAAGTGAATTTGTAATTTGAAGTGTGTCTGTAACCTGGATTTATTTTTTAATTCACTAAGACTAAACAGTGTGAACATCACACAATACACAACTGAAAGCAGGGTGATGTGACAAAACTAAAACACCCCATTATAATGAATAAGATTGTCTATGGCGCTTGCACTTTAGATGACACAGTGTAAAGGCACACACATTTTTTTTTTTTAAGTTTTGACATGTTGAATAATGTATTATACACATGAAAGTAGTAGTTTGTATGCATTTCTATAAACATTATAATAAATGAGCATTTAAACAGTTTTACTTTAGTGCTCTGCTGAGGACCGTTGTGAAGCTGGCTATTCAGAAGACAGTTTAGTTTCTGTTTTCATGTACTGATGTAAAATAAAACAATAAAGAAAGCATGAAGCAAAAATTGTGATAGTCTTTTCCTCCCTATTGTGACATATATTCATGTAAAACACTTCTCAAATGAGAAAAAAGTCGGATTGCACTTGATTTTGTCCATGGGGAATTGATTGGGTAATTCTCGTTGGGTAATTGCTGCGATTACATGTGAGTGAATGGTTGCTAAAGGGGCTGGATTAATGCCCAACCCTCACACTGGTACACACATCACACACATCATCAGAAAAGAGATGATGTTTTTAAGTAAAGATTACAAGGGCACATGTATGAAAAAAAAAAATACACTGGACACTTATACTCTAAGCACTTACAAAGCACTTACAAAGTACAGCTGAGTCTTTGAACTGGCTCTGGACTGCTACTCAGCATCCAACCAAGTCTAGTACTTCCAAGTATCTCTCTCTCTCACCTCTCGTGTTGTGCCTCATATGTTTCTGTGGTCTTCCATGTGGCAGCCAGAGAAAGCTGCTGCTGTTGCATCACTCAGCTCTGTATGAGAGGCCCTGGCACAGCATCAAAGACCCGCTCTGATGGTAAACACCACTGTAGTATCCAGGCCTGTGAAACCACCTGCCAGTGCACCAGAAACCACAGTAACAGGGTACACACACACAGGCCTGGAATCAGTGGGAAAGAATTCCGAGACATTGTCTAAATGGAATTCATATGATGCTCTCCGGCCTCAAGGGTCTCTTTTTTCCCCTCAAAAAAAGGGGTATTCCTCAGGGGAATCTATCTTGAGTTTGAAAATAAAATGCAATTTTTAGGCATCCTCCATTGCCTTCATGACAGTTTGAAAATGGTTCTGGCTAGTGTGCATAATAAATCACCTCTTGTGAATGTATGAAAAAAGAGGTTCAAATCTGTATTGTTTCAGTTCTATATAAAAAGCAAAAAGCTCACACAGGACCATATGTCAGCAGACAACTGAGAATGAAAAACGAAACGGTCATCTACCCAGACATAAAATCAAGATCTGCCCGCAGACATCAGTTCTGATGCTGAATGAGACACCAACTGTGCATCTGGCTTGAACAGCCACATCACTCACCCTGCAGACAGACATCTGGTTGGTTGTCAGGGTCCCCGTCTTGTCTGAGCAGATAACGGAGGTGCATCCCAGCGTCTCCACTGAGGGCAGAGAACGGACAATGGCGTTTTTCTTGGCCATGCGACGGGTGCCCAATGCCAGGCAGGTGGTGATGACAGCTGGAAGACCCTCCGGGATGGCTGCCACTGCCAAGGCCACGGCTATTTTGAAATAGTAGATGGCACCTCGGATCCATGAGCCACCGTGGACCGGGTCGGCGAAATGGCCGATGTTAATGACCCAGACGGCGATGCAGACGAGGGAGATGACCTTTGAGAGCTGCTGGCCAAACTCATCCAGCTTCTGTTGCAGCGGGGTCTTCTCCTGTTCGGTTGATGCCATCTGGTTGCGGATCTTGCCGATTTCGGTGGAAACGCCAGTGGAGACAACGAGACCGATAGCCCGACCCGCAGCAATGTTTGTGCCCTTTTGGAAAACATGAGAACATGCATATATAAGCACATATACAAATGGAACAAAGCCACCAAAAGCCTTTCAAATCTAAATTTACACGTTTGCAGAGTTGGAAACAACAGCAGCAGCATCAGAAGTTCCTCAGTCCCATATAATTTTATAAAACGTAGCTTGGAAAAATCATTGACTTGTGTGGAGTTGGCTATAATGTCATCAGGGATATTTTCCCCTAATAGGAAACTACATCTTTCATTACCACGATGTGTTGGAAAATGCATAAAGCTGGACTATTAAAAGCACATAGGCCATATACAGTTTATTTTAAACGACTAAAGAAGAAAACAGGCAGACTGCATTAACTCTGACGTTATACTATCACTCACTATGCCAATAACGTCACCTGGGGTGTTCCCTATCCCCAGATGATGTTAACGCAACCTAAGTGGATTGAGAGCGGACAAATGCATGCCTACTTATAGCATCTGAATGACTGCAAACGAACGCATACAGGAAGAGCATGTTTAGACTGAACAGAATACTTAAGTATTATTATACCCTACAGTATAATGACATTCTGCAAACTAGTGAGACAAAGAAAAAAGCAAGAAAAAAAATCATAAAGACACAAAGAAAGCAAAGAATAATTACGTAACGCATAAGACTAAAAATGCTATGAGGCAGGTAATTCTTATATGCAAATATACAGCTTATATGCAAATATACAGCTTATATGAGACAAAGTTCTCCTCTCAAAACAGGAAGTGAAATGCTTACAGAAAACAGCATGTTCTTTTTGTCTTGATTGACAGCTCGTGGATCTGGCACAGGATCAGTGTGTTTGATAACAGACACAGACTCGCCTAAAGAACACATTGGTAGTTTTAAATTAAGCCATACTGAGAACTGAGCAGTGAAATGCTAAGCTGTTCATCTCAGACATCCACAGTACCTGTGAGAATGGACTGGTCCACTCTCAGGGTGGTGGATTTGATTGAAGTAATCCTGATATCTGCTGGCACCTTGTCACCAACTAGAAAACAAAATGTGTTAAGAGTTACTTCATCAAAATACAGGCAAAGACACTCCTACATTACTGATGAATGTGAGACAAGTCGAAAACAGTGTGTAGGACATATGCCTGAAGGGTCAAAACTGCAATCATAAACATGAAATAAGACAGGCCACTGCACAGCCATCATTTAAGGCTGTTCTTGACCTCTTGTTTTCCAGGTAAACACTTAATTACAACAGATCGAAGCCGAGCTACTAGGACACAAAGCCTGAAGCAAAGCAAAAAAGCAACTGAAACGGGGAAAAAAAAAGAAAAAAAAAAAAAAAAAAGTGAAAGAGCAAGAGAGACACCACCTCAAAGACTAACTGCAGACACACTGGCACACCGCTCGATAGCCAGTTGATGAGTACACGGAATGATCAATATTCGGTTCATGCACTATGTTTACAAGAAAAAAAAATTCTAATACAAAAGAATAGAAAAAACAAGGTGGGAAAGGCCCAGCCAGTTAGATGAGACAGAATCAGTCAATATGTGTCATTTTCAACTGGGTTTTGTGAGCTCTTGCAGCCATTTATGCTTTGAGCAATAGATATTGTGTAGTGGCTTGACTTTATGAAACTTTGCTCCTTCCTACCCGAGTCATCAAAACAAAGCTTCATATACACTCATCACACAAGCTGCAGGGATCTGCTTGTGCATTCACATCTCAAACAAAGGATGATACAGCAAATCACAAATCGAGCATATTGAAAATGAGGAAAAGAAAAAAATGAGCCTCTCTTTTTCTGAAAACTGCAGTTAAACAAAAGCCTTGACAATTTGTTGCGAGCTATGGCATGGCATGGCATATACACAACAACAACTGCATGGAATCTGAACACAAATTTCAACACAAAGCTCCAGAGATTTCCTTTGAACTCATGCCATCATTCAACATATACCAAAACTCTACTTTGGATTCTTCAGAAAACATTCTAATACACTGATTTGGTGCTCAACAACTTTACTTATTATAATCAATGTTGAAAACAGTTGCTCTGCTTAATACTTTTCGGTAAACTGATACAATTTTTCAGGATTCTTTGACAAACTGAAAGTTCAAAACAGCTGAAACTATATTTACACACACACACACACACACACACACACACACACACGTTTACTTAGCTATCCAAATGGGGACATTCCATAGGCGTAATGGTTTTTATATCGTACAAACCGTATTTTCTATTGCCCTACACCAACCCTACACCTAACCCTACCCCTTACAGGAAACTTTCTGCATTTTTACAATTTCAAAAAAAACTTTGTTTAGTTTATTTTTAAACCCGTTTTACAAATGAGGACGTCCCCAAAGGGAGGTTTTTGGAGATTTTGTCAGGTTTACCTCACTTTTGGGTACAAATTTGTCCCCAAAATATGGTTAAGTAGGTACACATACACACACACACACACACACACACACACACACATGTCTACGTATGTAGATAGATAGATAGATAGATAGATAGATAGATAGATAGATAGATAGATAGATATTTTCTATCAATAATCTTGCAGTAGGTGTCAGTGAGCTTGCAAATTCTCATCCCCATGTCATATAGCTCCTGGACTAGGACAAAGAGGCTGTGGGGGCACTTAAAGGACATTTTACAGCAATTAGAGGCCCTTAGTGTCGTAATTATACTCCATTTAAACCCTTAGGCTGAGCTGGAGGTGCCTGGGGGCAGCAAGGCATGCAAGAGAGTAGCCACACTTCCCATTAGTCTCTTACACACTGTTAGGCAGATAGTGGATGAGCGCTCCAGACAGTCTAGAAAGATTCATGCTTAAGTGAAACTCTGAAGAAGGTTAAATGTCAGCTTTTTCACAGGACAAAAAAAAAAAGCAGTTATCGTCAGTCTGTGTTTTTGTTGTTTTGCTGCACAATAAATCATTTGTTAGTCATAGTCACATGATGTTGCATAATACTATCATGTACAGTAAAACATTCTCTCATCCCATCTTTCTTTTTCCATTCTTTCTGCTCCAACCCTCTGGACATGATTTCTCTCTCAGCCATGCGGTCTCTCTTCCTCCCACATCGCAGGAATGGCTCATATCAGCCTTGGGGGTCTCTGGCGAGGGAGAGAACACCCCCATCAGGGACTGCTCTGCGTGGGAGTTGGGATAGAGAGGGCACGGTGGGCAGGAGCCTGTTTATGCTCCCAGAGCGACGGACCTTTCTCTTCTCTTTCTTGGATTTTATCGCTCTCTCTCCCCCCTCAGCGGTGTCTCCCACCCACTCGGTCACACTGCGAATGGGTACTGAACCCATCTAAATGCTAATGCGAACTGCTTTTCGCCATACCAAGCCAGAACAATGCAAAGTGAGCTAAATATACACAGACATTATGACAGTAGATGGCAAGCATCTGATAGCAGGAAACAGGCCTCCATGGACATTGGGCATAAACTTGATTAGAACGGGTGACGCATGCTTACTTGTAAATGTGGAACGGTGTAATAACAGAGGCTGGTGAGTTCAAGATGTTTGCAAATGCTGATCAAAACGGTCTCTAACAGCCTGTGGGTATGACTAAAAGATGATGGGACTGAAGTGAATTTATTTTAAAAAAAACATAGTCGATGCTTCACTGTTACTCATCCCAAAGAGCATGAAAAAACAACTAAAGTCTTTCCAAATCTGAAGGTTTTCCGTAAACCCTTCTGGTTCTTTGGATATTCTAATGGAGTGAGAATGTTATTTTTGAGCCTCTGCAACAGTCGAGGGAAAGTTCCACTTCGGACACTGTGATTATCGCAAACATAATGTTGGCTGAACGCTGACACAATGCTGGGCTGACTGGAAATTGAAAAGTGTAAATAATCTATAAATATCCATAGTACTCATGCATGCAAAAAAATGGCTGAACACCGTTTTCCGACCTCCAATTCTCTTGGTTGTCCAAGCCAAAATTTCCAATGGAATTGCCACTCACGAATGGTGGGTACAGGAAAGACTCTGCAGCGAGGAGAGGGGAATGAGTGTTGTGGGTTATATTTTTGGTTGCCATTTGTTTTGATTTTTTTTTCTGTAGTAACCAATTTATAGTTCTCACAAGTGCCTTTTTCCGATGTGCAATTTTCATTCAACCTCCAGAGAAAGTGAAAGGGTTTTTAGGTTGGGGTTGTGTGTTTGCTTACACTTGTTTGATAGAGCTTAGCAACAAGATTATGTCATCAGCATAGTCAGTTTAGACAGAAATTGAGAAATATTTCAGCAGATGCAGCTGACAACACCTCTGTTCTGCCAGTGCTTCCCACTTACCGAAAAGGACTTATTAAATACGACTATAACCAATGAACTCAGCACAAGCAGCTCACCATGTGTGTGAATGTGTCTACACCTCGTTAGTGGATTCTCGTGGCTATAAACCAGCGGACGGATCTTAAACCTAAGTGGCACCTCGCTTTCCCCCACTACCAATGATAACAAAATACAGAAGATACATAGAGTGCCAGCCATTTCCACTCTCGCAGACCTCTGGAGTGGAAACACCTCTCCTCTTCTCCCCCCGGCCTAATTCACCTTGTCTAGTTTTTGTTCAGCTTGCAGACTGGGAAGTGCTCAAGGCCTCAGGAAGAGGAAAATGCCAAAAATCTCACTCACAATCCAAAAATATCTGTCAAACTGGCTATGGTGGTTAACTACACAGCAACAAAAATCAAAAGAGTTTGTTCAAAATGTTCTAGGATCAGGGTTTGTCAACATTTTTGATGCCATGATTCCTAGATACAATGAACTCCTTTGCAAAGGACCACCTTTCTAAAACACAAGGCAGATATATATATATATATATATATATATATACAGTACAGGTCAAAAGTTTGGAAACATTACTATTTGTAATGTTTTTGAAAGAAGTCTCTTCTGCTCATCAAGCCTGCATTTATTTGATCAAAAATACAGAAGAAAAACAGTAATCTTGCAAAATGTTATTACAATATAACATAATGGTTTCTGTTTTAATATACTTTAAGCAAAGATGTGTTAAATTGATAAGAAGTGATAGCAAAGATTTATATTGTTAGAAAAGATTTCTATTTTGAATAAATGCTGTTCTTTTTAATCTTTTATTCATCAAAGAATCCTGAAAAAAGTATCGCAGTTTCCAAAAAAAAATATTTGGCAGCACAACTGTTTCCAACATTGATAATTCTAATAATAAATCAGCATATTAGAATGATTTCTGAAGGATCATGTGACACTTTAGACTGGAGTAATGGCTGATGGAAATTCAGCTTTGAATCACAGAAATAAATTATATTTTAAAGTATATTAAAACAGAAACCATTATGTTATATTGTAATAACATTTTGCAAGATTACTGTTTTTCTTCTGTATTTCTGATCAAATAAATGCAGGCTTGATGAGCAGAAGAGACTTCTTTCAAAAACATTACAAATAGTAATGTTTCCAAACTTTTGACCTGTACTGTATATATATATATATATATATATATATATATTATGTTTAAACATACATTTACTGTGAAAATAAAAATTTTGTAAAATGTGGTAAATATTTAATTTTTTATTAATTTGGCATTAATTGGCATTTACTCAATTTTCCTTGTGTAAACCCAAAGAAAGGGCTATCAACATAATTCCTAAATTATAATAATAAAAAGCTGTGAAGCTATGAAAAGCTGATTTACTTTCTTTTCCAGGCACAAACCACGATGCACAAGTTTTGTTGGTTGCATTCTTTTTTTTTTATAATCGCATTTTTTGCATTATTTGCATCTCACTCGTCCAGAATCCCATTCAACATAGCTGTATATTAACATAGCTGTGCATGACTTCAAATATGGACCGATTGGGTGCAATTTCATCACGCTGTGGCTAAATTTTTGCTTTCAGGAAGGACAGAAACTTGATGCTGGAAACATCTGGACTGACAGTGATGTCTGGTAGTTACTTTACATGTCTGTCAGTTTGACCTTGACATGGGAGTTACTCTGGGGCCAGTTACCATGGTGACATGGCCCACAGGTGTCAAGGGGTGAAGTCTGACAGCGGGAGTGTGTGTACGTGCGTGGAGAGGAGAATCTGGCCGCTGGAATGTGGGCTTGTCATGGCATAAGACCAAATGGTGCACCTGAACAAAGAGACGCTTGTTACCACTGTGCTAAGACAGGTAATGTAACCCACACCCCATCCACATCTCTTTAATCCCGCCTGTCTCTCTTTCTCTCTGCATCTTGCTGCATTTATCGCTCCCTCCTGCTCATCTGTCTTTCACGCTTTCGTGCTCTCGCACCGCTCTCTCTTCTCCACCTCTCTCACATTTTGTATCTCTTCGTACACACGTTCCCTCTCACTCCCCCCACACCAGTCTCATCTTTCACTCCCATTCACAGCGATGTGGCCGCATCCATGTTTCTGAATGAATGCGGATGCTCTTGAACATGAATCAGGAAATCTTGCGGTGTAACACAGGAATTATTAGTCTGACCTTTCTTTTGTTTTTACTGTAATAGCGAAAAGCAGATCCTTGCTGTCATCTCCTTTCCCCTCACCTCTTCTACTCCACACTTGGCTGACGCTGACTAGAGATCATTTAGCAAGCAGGGGTTTAAAGAAGCAAACAATGATTACTTTGAAGCTGAGACTAGCTTTACATGTGTGCATGTGATGCACAGATTCAGTCAAGCATAACAGAAAAACAACAGGTCTATTTTTATCTAAGTGTCTACATATACATTGGCAGGATCCCTAACAGAGAGTGGGCACATTTGTATGTGTGAAGGAGGCACTGGCAAACCTGTAGTCACATGAAGGTGGAGAACGGTGGGACTGACAGTGTGGAAAAACGCTACGTGTTTCAAAAAGAGGTAAGAGAGAAAGAGAAAGAGTACTATAGTCACTTTTCAGCTTTGTACAATGAACAGAATACGCACACACACTGATTTTTCCTGCATGTCTCTGCTTGGCACCATCATACTCACAGGAAAGCCACTTACGTAAGACAGTCTGGGATATTCCTGCTCTGCTTTCAAGTTTTTGGCAAGGAGCCCACACACACACACACACACACACAGAGAGAAACCCTGAAGGGCTCCCGTTCAGGGCACAGTTGTGGTGAAATGCACACAAACACACACTCTGGGCAGCCACACATAGGCCAATGGGAAGACTAGGGAAAACGACAGCCTGTGTTTGTGTGTTTTGGGTACAGCGAGAGGTGGTGATGACTGGAAGGAGGAAAAAAAAATTATTATGTCAGACCACATGGGTAAATGTTCAGCAGAAACCTCCAAATGTCCACAGGACTCTGCAGCTGGAGGCTGTGGAGTATCCTTATTGTTCCACAAACAAAATTTCTCTGCAGATTTGAGTACCTCTCTTTACTCAAGGAAAGAGACTGAGAGCAGTCTGAGAGCAGGTTTTATCAAATGGACAGAGAGAGTAGGAAAAATTATGAGAGGGAACAGGAAAGAGTAGAAACAGGTCCAAGCTTACCAGAAACCTCCACAATATCTCCAGGCACAATGTCTCGAGCTTTGATCCTCTGGACGGCAGTGCGGTTCATGCGGTAGACTTTGCCCATCTCTGGCTCGTATTCCTTCAGAGCCTCGATGGCATTCTCTGCATTTCGCTCCTGAGACCATACAAAACCACACAAAGGGATCAGCAAGGATACACATGCATTGCATCGGTAACAGCCCCGTATTTCATTTTGTTTCATTTATGCCATTGGTCTGATTAGGCTAAACAACAGTAGCCTACTCCTACAGGTTTCAAAAGAAATAAATTACATACATTTGTACATCTGAATGTTCTGATAAAAGCTTTAAAATAATAGATAATAATAATAAATAATTTATAATATTAAAATGAATATTAGAATATAAAAATAATATTAATTTAAAAATATAATATAATTAATTATATTAAAATTAATATTATAAATCAAATATTTAAAAAAAATAAAGTACTGGCCAATGGCCATCATATCGGTTATCATACACAGAATTATCAGACAAAAGTTTGACAGATGCATCATTAATATCAATAGTTCTAATAGTGTGTGACAGGCCTAGCACATTTGTGAACATACACAACTTTTCCTCTTTAATCAATTTCCCAGAATTCAGAAATGTGATTTCTAAACTCAAATAGAAGTCAAATATAACATGACGAGGATTATAGGATTAATAGGATTACAATAATTAGGTAAATCTCTTAGCACTGACACTGTCAACGCTGTCCACTGCTGTGTCCAGATATTGTGTTATAAATGTAAATTACATGCTACATCCTTATGTACGCACTAATAAACAAATATGAACACCTGATAATCACTTGTCAGGTTTAGGAACAGAAGACTGTTGTAGTGATAGTAGTAGCAGTAGTAGTAGTAGTAGTAGTAGTAGTAGTAGTAAAGTATCTAATGCTTAACAGTAGGACATCAAGTAGACTCGCTCTTCGTCATCGAGAAGATAGATTTGATCATTAGCTGAAATTCTTTGTGGTCCTTCAGTTTCTCAGCCCACCCACCCACCCACCTGCCAGACTCCGATGACTGCGTTGGCCACCAGAATGAGCAGGATGACAATAGGCTCCACGAAGGCTGTGGTCGACTCCTCCCCCTCCTCAAACAGTGCCAACACCTAACGAACAAACACAACATAAATTACTCCTACCTCACATTCAAAGCTCAATTCTTTTAACGTTACTGAAGTGAGAATTCAAGTATTCGTAAATGCTCTTACAAAAATAAATAAAATGAAAGACACACTATATTTATACACAGTCCATCATTCAGTTCATCATCACTTACATAAGTTTGGAAAGGAAATGAATTAATAAATTAATTTGAACTTTTATTTAGGAAGGACACATTGCATTGAACAAAAGTGTCAGTAAAGACATTTATAAATGTTACAAATGATTTCTATTTCTGAATACTGGAGTTATGAATTCTGAAAATTTAGTTTTCTATCATGGGAATAAATTACATTTCAAAATATATTCAAATAGAAAACAGTTATTTTAAATTGTGATAATATTTCACAACATTACTGCTTTTACTGCACTTTTTCTGATCAAACAAATGCAGCCTTGGAGAGCGGGCTTCTTTCTTAAACATAAAAAAGAAACAGAAAGGATAGAAAGCAAAGTATTAAAACTAATAAACAACTGAAAAAGTCCTTTCTGTTGAACCCCAAGGACCCGAGAGTACCACTGTTAAATAAATAGCACAATAAACATAAGGCTCTGACTGTTATGAAACGAGATACTGGATCATTCCACACCCATTACAAATATTCCAGTGAAATCATGCCATCAGGTACATGCCCCGGGCAGATACTGTACGTGGGAGTTCGGGGTGGAAGGAATTTTCAGAAAAACCCAAGTTACCTTATAAGCTAAAAAGCAGTTCATGCAATATGCATGATAAGGTAAATTTAGAGTGTAAATCCAGCTGGAATAGGATGTATGGAGTGAGTTCACCTAAAAGATTTGTTCAATGGCACTAGAAGCCAACAATTTCTTTAAAAGAATAGTTTGAGGCAGCTACAAAACTGATATTGACTTTTTGGATGCCTTAAAGGGTTAGTTCAACCCAAAATGAAAATTCTGTCATTAATTACTCACCTTCATGTCATTCCAAACCCGTAAGACCTCCGTTCATCTTCGGAACACAAATAAAGATATTTTTTATGAAATCAGAGAGCTCTCTGACCCTGCATAGACAGCAAAGCAAATGATATGTTCCCAGACCCAGAAACGTAGTATGCTTTCTCCTGAAAGTAAACAACTGATTACGTTGATTACGTTCAGGAGAAAGTGTGAATGTGTCGTGGTACTCTCCAAAATGGCGGAAGATCTTGGGGAGAAGAATTGTTGAATAAATTGTTATTTTTGTTTTCTTTGCATGCAAAAAGTATTCTCGTAGCTTCGCAAAACTGAAGTTGAGCCACTGATGTCGCATGGACTGTATTACCAATGTTCTTACCTTTCTAGGTCTTGGAACATATCATTTGCGTTGCTGTCTATGCAGGGTCAGAGAGCTCTCAGATTTCATCAAAAATATCTTAATTTGTGTTCCGAAGATGAATGGAGGGCTTACGGGAACGACATGATGGTGAGTAATTAATGACAGAATTTTCATTTTAGGGTGAACTAACCCTTTAAAGTAAAAAATGAAGGGGAGGAATAGAGAGCGGAAGAGAGCAATGACAAAAAAAACAACAACAAAAAAGCTAAGGGAGGGGCTAAGTTGTATGGCCATTAATACACTAATAATTTTAGGCACTTCATGTACTTCATGTACTTTTTGTTCATGTACCTGGTGTCCTCCACAGACCTCTTTCATATTATGCATTCATACAGCGCTCTCTCTCCTTCCACCTAATTCTAAGCAACTTAGATACAGATCAGTCATAGAGCAGTCTGTCTTTAACCTTTCATTACAAACTGATGGGTCCCAAGCAGAGGCTTCTTTAAGTCACTGAGTAACCATGAAATAAGATGGGCAGGCGAATGCAAAGACCAAAAACAGTCAAGGAGACAGAATGAGAAAGTGATGAAGAGCAAAAAGGAGTTCATAAAACAAAATGGGTGGAAAGATGACAATTACTGAAGTATTGAGGAAAGCCACACAGATGAGTGGCTTAGAGTTTAGATCAGAGTGCTCAGCTAAATCCTGTCAAGTCATGGCTCTGGGCAACTTGTCTGACTGAGGTCTATTCACTCATAAATATCAGTAGACTGTAGATCCTTTCTGCATTCCCTCGAGTTTTTACACTTCAAACAGAAGACAAATGGACTGACCAGATCGGTTCCGCTTACAAACAACAGCAAACAAACCACTATTAGTTTGAACATTTTTCAAAGACTTCAAAGCGTCTTCTTTTGTGTTCCACAGAGGAAAGTCAGTCATTCAGGTTCTAAAAGATATGTAGGGTAAGTATATGATGAAAGAATTTTCATTTTTGTGTGAACTAACCCTTTAAGATACCATGAAATCATTCCCCTACAATTACAAGCCAACCGACAACTATTGGGCATACGGTGACCAAGATTTGAGGTTTATTTTGCAGTTTTAGTATCTGATGGCCTACACAAACTCCCAACTTCACTTTTTTTGAACTGAAAGTACAGTGAATACTATACCACAAATATAAATAAGTTTCCATGCCATCACAAGCTAAAAGTTATTCACAGTGACCAAAATACGACCTTAGGAAAGGTTTCTGATAATAAATTTTCACATGTTGAAGTGGTACCTAAATTCATGACTTCTCACCCCTAGAAACATAAAAACTCCTTTAAAACTGCTCCACTGAGAAGCTTTTCTCAAATCATCAAATGGAAGAGCCTCTCGGTGGGCATACTCTTTACCATTTAAAGACAGGAAGTCTATCCATTGTTCAAGTGACCTTTTCTCTGATGACGTGCAGTGCTGTGCTGGAGTCTCGAGTGTGAAAGATTCTCATTTTATATTGAGGTCTAATAGAAAATAGCTAAATGACATTATACTGATGTACAATCTGCCAGAGATCTTCTAAAGCCTTGACTGATAATGCGGAGAGCGCTGTACACCAGTAATGCACTGACAAGATCGACGCAAGAAGGATGTTTGAAATAGCTGACCTGAAAAATGAAAGATGACAGAAAAGGAATGAAAAACTTAATCAGGACAGAAGCAATACAGCTAGTTATCTGAAATGAAATGAAATGAAAATGGGCAACCATTTTGGGCGTTTTGGGACCAGCAGTCGCATGGCTGCACATGTAGATCTGTTTGTTTCCATCCAACAGCTCTCATTCCCAGCACATGCTGTTCTAGAATGAGTCAGGCTATCATACCCTCATAACACAAGACTTCACAAAATAAATAAATAAATTAAAAAAAAAAAAACACTACATTTTTGCCTCTGCGGCTCCCCCGTCGCTTAGATACCGACGGCTTTGTTCTCATAACATGCAAAAAAGTCAGGAAATCTGAATGCTAAAGATTTTAATATATTCAAAAAGGCACACAAATGAGTTCCAAGACTGGGCTGATCTCCCCGGAGTATTTCCATTGCACCATAGTATTTGTCCAGCACACAAACACGCATAAGTCTCTCTGGGAGGTCTAATGCAATATTTTTTTATCAGTTTCAAGTGTTCCACAGGACTCCAGTGGTTGGAAGACTGGTGCTCACCTCATAGAATTTAACCACGGTTAAGACAATAATAGTAAGGATGAAAGACACAATGATAGATGACATGAGCAGAGCTCCAAATGCTGATGTACTTGAAGAAGACACTGAACGCAGATGTCTGGAAACAAAAAGCATGTACACAAAAACCACAGCAGTGCGTCTGACTGTCCGTTCCACTGCGGGTGAGCTAGAGCGTGTGCGCTCTCATGTTATATTACTCTCACAGAACGGTGGGGGGCTGGAGTGGTTCGACCGTGGCCCCTGTTGCTACAAGTCAGACGGAAAGTTCATAAAAAGGTAAATTCATAAAAGCCAATAAGAAAAACAGACTGTGCTCACCAGTTTAACAAGTCAGAGTTTTGGAAAGTCTGGTGTCCTGCTCAACAGAACCACAGCAACACAATCATTACATCACAGCATAAGGATATTTTATCTACTCTAGTTTACTACTCATGTCTAATCTACTCAAATCTGACCCTAGTTTAGAGACAGTAAGATAAAGTCAGCAAGGATGCAATAAAATGATCAAAAGCGACAGACGTGTTTTAAATAAACAGAATTTTAAAATATATTAAAATAGGAAACAGTTATTGCAATAATATTTCACAATACTACACTTTTCACTGTATTTTTGATCAAATGAATGTAGTCTTGATGAGCATAAGAGTTTCTTTCAAAAGCATGAAAAATATTACTGACCTAAAACTTTTAAAAGGTAGTACATACTATTATAGCTATGGTTATTCTAAAATTTTTTAGCTGTGGTTCTTTACTGGCATGAATTTACAGGCGTAACTTCACAGAGAAAATTTCAGCCAGCTGAGACGGTGAGACGGCTGTTAGACTTTCGACAACACAAACGCGAGATGATTTGTGTTTCTAAATTCATCCTATTTGCACCCTGTCTCGCAGTTTTTTTTGCATCTTGCACCATGATCATTGCATTTTTTTAGGATGACATGTCAATTTAAAAATACTTCAGCTTTGAAAAATGATCGTTCGGTTCCATTCTGTTGAGCTGCATCTACATAAGTGTGTACGCTCCATATCAAATGTTTGGTAAATCAGACCCTAAATGAGTCGTACTGTACAGTGCCTGTTACACCTGACGTAACACCATTGAGATAAACTGCTATACCAGGGGTGGCGAACTCCGGTCCTGGAGAGCCGCAGCCCTGCAGAGTTCAGCTCCAACCCTAATTAAAACTCACCTGCCTGTAGCTTCCTAGTAA